>ML977716.1:0-44840 GCA_010015725.1 Amniculicola lignicola CBS 123094 | reverse complement strand
TGATAGGGGAGGCATGTTGGTAGAGAGAGACGCGTTGATTTTGGTGGGGCTGGCGGATGAGTGATTTTGGCGGATGAGTGATAAAACACGTTATATAGGCTAGCTTAGTCAACCGTTGGGACAAACATTTCCGACTTCACGCGGTATGCGAAGAAACCGCGTGCCATCTACTTCCAGACCGTCTTCTTTCCTCTGATCTGCTTCTTCATTGCATTCTTGGGGATTATTAGCGCATCTGCGTCGAAGGTGCTCTATGGGGAGTACGTCTGGGACCCGTTGACGCTTGCCTCCTACTGGACCTCACCCGCAGGCCGCCTGGGTGCCTTCTACTGCGGTTTCGCATGGATGGTTGCTCAGATCGGAGTCAACGTCTCCGCAAATGTCATATCGGTGTCCAACGACATGGCGGCTTTGTTCCCCAAGTACATCAATTTGAGACGTGCCGCTTTCATAGCGACACTGATTGGAGGATGGGTCATGGTACCGTGGAAGATCATCACAAGCGCGGCAAGCTTGCTGAGCTTCATGGCGAGTCTTGGTATCTTCCTTGCCCCTATTATCGCCATCTCCATCGGCGACTATTGGATCGTGAAGCAGCGTCGTGCAGACGTGCGAGACTTGTACACGCCACATGGCAGGTATCGCTATCATGCGGGAGTCAATTGGAGGTCTGTGGTGGCGATGCTGGTCAGCATTGGGCCGACTCTGCCCTCTCTGGCGAAGAACATCGAGCCCGCTGTGAACGTTGGGGGTGCTGTGTACATTGCAGACGTTGTGTGGTACTACGGCTTCCTGAGCGCCTTTATTGTATACGTCGGGCTGTCGAAAGTGTCTCCTGCGGTAGCGTCGCTGGTGTTCCAAGGCGAACTGGTTGTGGATGAAGCGCTGGATGTAGAGATCGTGGTAGAGGAACCTAAGAAGCTGGATGACTAATTCAGGTTTCGCACAGTAACTAGTTGTTTGTCTTATTCTCTCCAAATACAATAGAACTGGGAACGATGTTCACTGAAATTGTGCGGGTCAGCATGTCCGCTTATGAGCCGTTAGTAGTCCATGTGGCTCTGAAATAACCTTCCAGCTGAGTTCAAAGATCTGAAGGCTGAACTCTGCTTCAAGCCACATCGTCTTGGCTCCGCCAACTGTTGGTCGAGATAGCGAGCTGAAGAGACACCCAAGTGAACAACAAACGAGGCTTCAATGGCTTGCCGAAGTGCAGCCCCCACCATACCATCTCTCAGTCCTAGCGTGCAATTTTCATCAGGATTGTGTTTGCTGTCCCCTCACCTCTGCACTGCGGGTTTCATCACGCAGGTAATAGATTCTGCGCTCACAGGCAGATGAATATTCAGAAAGGGGTCGAAGGTTCCGAGTACTATTGTGTTATGGGATATTATTATTTTTGCGATTTGTATTCCGCACTTGTAAGAGGTAATGTCTCGTCTATTCTGGGCGCCAAGACGTGAGGCTTTCGAGATCCCTCCGTGGCTTGATGGCTAGCATTGTTACACAACGATCATTGGTAGAGCCCAGGATGCCGTCGAATTTGATGGGGCTGGAGCACTATCCAAGTCTCGTGCGCAACTCAATAAAAGCAATTTGTTACCAGCTTTTAAGCATCTAGTCCCCTTCGTTCTGGTTCAAACACTTTGATACTGCTGTCTTCTGAAAGCTCCACCCCATCCTGAATTCTACGACCCCATTCAATCATGGCGCCCGCAATCGACAAGTTCATCGATCCAGAAAATATTCCCAGCAATTTGGAAGGCAGCTGGCTGGATTGGAAAGTTCCCGGCTCTAAGTTTCGCACTCCCCTTCCAACTGCTACTTTCGCCGTGGCTGCCATTTGTGCTTTCTACTTCATCGCAGACTACTTAATTGGTTGCTTCATGTGTTGTTTTATGAGAAAGAAGATGAAGAAGACCAACAAGACCCTCATGGAATCCTACCCTTACTCAATCTCAAAGCTTATCCTGCTTTTGTACGTCTTCAGTGCCCCATCCCCAACCCTACTGTAGGACTATACTAACCCCCGGAAAGGTATTTCAGCTTTTATGTCGCCGACCGGGTTCTCACCGAGATTGGCGAGAAACGGGTTGTGATGTACTACCCGTTCCTGATTGTCCTGACAGTCTTGACGCTTTTTGCTGATGCAACCCTCATGTTCTACCTACTGGGCGCATTTACGATGGAACTCTACAAAAAGGCCGGAGACTCGAAGGAAAACTCATTCGGGATCAAGTTTGGACTCCGTGCCATCACATGGGGTCTCACCCTTCTTGCCGGTGCCGGGCCAGCAGCTTTCATCTACTACCTCGCTTCCAACAAGCTCATGAACGACGATACTAAGAAGGCAATCTCGGAGACAGGTGGACCACGCTTGGCACTTGTTACGTCGTATACAAAGATCACGCTTGCGTTCTATTGCATATACCTCGGTGCAGCTTTGATTTTGACATGGATCGTCATCTCTAACGTCCGGAAGCTCAAGAAGCGCCAGGTCCCCAGCAAAGCAGTCACGATTGGTCTTCCACTCCTAGTCACCGCTCTCGATGTGCGCAGTCTCGTTCAGGTTGTCTACGCAGGGTATTATACGTACAAGGACAACGCAGAAGCTGGGGCCGCGAAGCTTATCCGACTGATCTTCTACGGATTTCTTTGCATAGTCATTTATCAAACCGTCATCTGGGTATGCCGCTGCGAGGACTTCGAGGAGGTTGCGGATGCGCCTGAGCATAAGAACATCAGTTACGCCCCCGTTGTGGATGAGAGAGCGCCCCAGCCAGTCTACCACGCGGACCCGGACACGGTTTACCAGGCACAGCAGACGGCATATAACCCACATGGAGTGGCGCCAAATCAATACAACAACCAAACATACGGCTATCAGAATGCCTGATAGACAGAAGGAGTTTAGATAAGTTTTGTTTATCACCGCGTTTTGTCTGTTAGGCTTGGTGGCGTAGACCTTGCACAGCGGGTTTTTTTTTTTTACGGTATCATGGACGCCCTATTTAATGTGAACTCGATTGGTTTCTCAGCTGTAGTCTGAAGATATGTATTACTATTGGGAAATAAGATAAAGCAGATCGCGGTTCATAATACCCCCGGTGTGAACGGTTTAATCGAATTGTCATCGATGCAAAACCCTGACACGCTAGCTTCTTCTATTCTTGTGGAAATTAACTGTTTGATGAATCGAGAAAGTTAACCTAAAAGAAAGCTTCGCCACGCCTTCGGAAACATATCCGGCCCATCGAGCCATACTCCGTCCGCCCAGTTCTCCCTGGCTGTGTCTTTTGGGTATCCCGATAATGCAGGGTCGGTGGTAGAGGGTTGCTGATTTCCACTGGCGTCAAAAAAAACACATGAACTTTGCCAGATCCCACCAAATCCAACTCGTTCTGCCACACCGTCTTGGTTTGCGGTCTCTACCACAACGAGAATACTGGGCCCTGTATGATCATCGCGCTGAGTCCACTTCTCCTTTCCCAACCAAAGCCAGACCGCATAGTATGTATTGCTCACCGATAGGGAACCCTGTGCTGTGGCTGTGAAACTCCAGTGCATGTATTTGCCATGATTGAGGTCAAACTTCATCACCACAGTGTTTCCATCTTGCTTAAGCATCTTGAGTGGCGATGCCCATGCTGATACATGAATCTCATGACATAGGTTGAGTCGTTGATGAACCTGGTTGTAGTATTGCATGAACTCTTGCCAGGGAAGGAGACGCCCTCCTTCAAGCTCAACCTCGACTGCAATATCACGGGACACGTGGCACTCTATGAGTGTGTGTTGGTTAGAGCCAGGATGTTTGACGCAGCTGTTCCACCCCATCCATGACCAGCTGGGGAATTCGTGACGACGACTCGATGGCTCGGCCAGCTCCCAAGATAGACCGCTAAGGAAACCTGCTTCGCTTGGTATTTTCACATCATCCTGGCCTTCAAGGGGAGCGTAGAAGTACGATCGATAGAAAGAGTCTGGAGGTGCTGGAGGTATTGGTATTCCAAGTAAATGTCTGTACGGCGGGGTGAGACTTTCGAAAACGCCCATAACACCAAGGAAGGCGTCTAGAATGTCTGATGAGTTCGTGAACTCTCTTCGAGAGTATTCCTTTACGTGGTTCCATACAGATCCAACACACTTTAGCCATTTCTCATCGTTGATTGGATCAGGAGATATAGTGGATATCCCCATTCCCCCTTCCCAACGTTCGAACACACCCCTGTCATGCTGGTCCTGTATGTCATAGCTCAACACCTCAGAGTGGAAACTGCCCTGACATTCATAATAGACGTGCTCGTCGGTGAAGAACAGTCGACGAGTGGATAAGCATCCTTCCTGGTACGTCCAACCTCTGGTTCTCCATATCGAGGTTTTGATCAAGGACGTGGGATCAGACATAGACGACACCAGGAAGTGTTCATCAACATGTGCAAACGGTTGAGGTCGTCTGTGACGTGCTCCGACGCCTGGAAGACCGTAAGCGTCGTTGTTTCCAGCCGTAGCTACTATGGTCAAAATGGAGTTCTTGTAGATCATGCCCATCTGTTGCAGCTGTGCTTCGAACACAGTCCTGTCACGTCGATCGATGCAGTATCTATCGATCCAAAGATATCGGAACCCGAGAGCCCTCGTTGCCAGAATCGAGTGTTCGATTGTATCAGGCAAGTCATCGGGTAGCACTTGGGTGAAATCTTCAACACGAGTACCCTTTGTGGGTGCGCCCCATACATAACTCAAAGACACGTATTGGTGATTGCATGCTGGAACTATTCGTCGATTGTTGCAGTCAATCAGCCGTAAGTTTTCCACGTTGATTGAGACAGACCGTTCTATACACTCGGGGTGATTGCTTTTGCAAAAGTCCAACCATTCTGAGACGATATTGAAGTCGATGGAGTCTGGCTGTATCAAACGAACAAATTTTAGCCCGCCAGCCAATGATGATACGATGAATGGTTGATGTGGCACGGCGACGCTGGGATTGAAATAATCCATCTTGATCAAACTGAACGGCTGGTATTTCTGGTAGAGCTTGCTGGGAGACCAGAATATGGTCGGGCTTGAAAATTTGTCGTGATTACTAGCCACAGAGAGCATTAGATTGCAAAATGCGCACTTGTCGCTCTTCGTTTGATGCCAATCCTCCAGATATTTCAACGTTCTGTATCCAGGAAGTTCGGCCTCCAAAGTATTGTTGATCCGGAAGATCCTGTAGAAGCTAAGACGAGAACACCGAGTACAAAGGGGATGAGTAGCATCCTGAGCCTTGTCTTTGGTTCCGTTGTGATCACAATCATGCTTTGCGAGGCTCCCAGACTGGTCTTCGTTCCATTCGCTGGCATCTTTGAGGATCCAGGTACCTGGGTCTGGGAAGAAAGGCCGCGACAAGGACGCCAACTCGCGCTCTTGCCAGTGTTTACCTCGTGAGTAAGGGTTTCGGTGCATGGCTCCAATCGTTACGCGTTCTTCCACCGCTCGAAACAGAGTCGTGTTGTGGCACGCGGAGATTGCTTTTGTGACATGCCCTTTCAGGCTTCTAACGAGGTGAGCTGATTGGTTGAGGCAGGCACTAAGCAAATTCCCTCCTGTTGCGAGTACGAGGTAAGCGCCAAGGGGTCGTTAAGGTATATAGTTGGCCGGGCTTTCCCATCCAGTCTCTTGCATGTAGTTTCGCGCACGGGAACATTACAAAACGTTGACAAGTTCAAATACGCTTTGATATTGATGAAAGCCGGTATTAGCGACTAGCCGCAGGCAAATCTGCACTACAATATTCCATTCATTAACGAAGAGATGACGAGATTTATGGCTGATCGGGCAAATGCTATGGTCGGTGAACGATCGAACACACATGCGTTGCACAATGTGCATGCATCACACACCTGGCTAGTCGAATTGTAAGATATCCTGTTGCGTTCCATTCTCAGGTAAGTCATTTTGCTATTGTATTTTGCGTCAATAATGCAACTGGGGTTGGGTGGGCAGAGCACCACCAGAGCCTCTCTTGCCTAATAAACCACGCTCACATTCAATTGTCATATAGCTACCAGCATCTTGGGAGACTCACCCATTCCGAAAATGTTGACGAGCAGGAGGACACACACCGCTCCCAACGGGTCTTCTATCCCCCGGATGGAAACTCCCCCATTGACCTCAATCTTGTGAATGTGCCTCGCATGGATATGCGAAACGGATCTTTCGTTATGTGGGCCACTGTTGCCATTGCGTGCTTACAATCGTACTGTCGTCCGTCTTTTCAAAGGCGCCGCCACCACTAGGAACTTGAACACTACCCACAGAGTCTGGACGCACTCGCGGACAAGTGGACGGAAGGAGCTTATGGTTAGACGGGATCTCAAGCTGAGTCGCGGACCGAGGTACTGAATAATCTAGAAACAAGTGTGCGCAGCGCGCGTATCTAGAACTAGAAGTGGAGCTACTACTTTGCTATCATCATGGAATTTCATCAACACACCATGCTAGATCATCGGTTTCCGGTTCATCATCGTCTGCATCCATCAAACTTGCATGGTAACGTTACTCAGACATTGGAAACAGTTCTCAAGGAGGTGCATAATGGTTTCCTTCGTAGTAGGCCATCCGCTGCCAATACTGATGGAGGAATGAGGCCACTGTCAGACACCATTCAGATCTTCAACTGCAGCAGATGATGGAATCGCAGCGTACATCAAGACTCATGGCGATTTGAACATTCATGGAGACGGTGATCCCAGTGGTATCATTGGTGACCGAATGTCTCAAGTGTTCCGACGTCGATTGTCGTTCTGTTTCGTGGGACTTGAAAACGCTGTAAATCGTATGCTAGATCAGCGTATCTCCTGGGATATCCATGGTCTCTTGGAAATCGTGGATCATGAATATGATTTCATTCTGTCATCCCTAGGTGGCCATTTTACCTATCAGCCTTCTCTCGTTCAGTATCGAGATAGCCTGGAGCACCTCAGGTAACCATGTCTTAGAAGAGGTCCGAGCCATAGAGAACATCCCTGAAAATCCGGAGGATCTGCAAACGGGACCGGACGATGTGTCTTTGGACCTGGCGAGTACGATCATGGTAAATGAGGATGGCCATAGCTGTGTCCTTTGCTGCGACACCCGCATCCATACTATCATCCTTAAGCTGAACGCTTGTGGACATATTTTTGGAGAAGATTGTTTAGATATGCAGCTCCAAGCGAGCCACCAGTCGCGCTACAAGTGCGCTCTGTGCAGGGCGGACATGATCAAAAGTGGCTGATTCTCGCTACAGTGTAAACAAATAAGTAGGGCCAGTCTTCGACTCGAGCCTCTTGCGATCATGCAAAATAGAATTTCTATCGCTTTTATCTCTTCCCCTGACCATCTTGTTTTCCATGACACAGCTCCGATTTCCTGGACAGTGTCCACCATGCCTTGCAAATTTGTCGGGGAGTTGCTCTATATTATGAATAATGCGTCACGTGACTGAAGGGTCTTCGTGAATGCGGGCGTTCCCCCGAGCGAAAAGTAATCTGGTCGCTGTTCACAGAGGGCTCGTCGTGAATCTCTTTTCCGTGACCCGGGAAGGCAGTCTTACCACATTGTAATCTCGGAATCTTCACCGAGAACGTCCTTGCTTCATCTACCACCCAATTCGCAGCCCTCGTATACCGCGCCCTCAAAAACGCTTACCTAGCCACGAATCCACAAGTTTTCACAACCGCCATGGAGAGAAGCGTCAAGCCCACTGCAAAAACCGATATCAGCACTCCTTTGATTCGACCGTCTATCCCACCTTCTCCTCATCGACACCATCAACATCTTGCACGGTGAGTGAGCCAAAGCATGGAGTAGGACTTTTGGTAATAATCCATAGCACATGGAATAAAGTGGCAAGGGATTACAACTCCAACATCACGGACGCCGAAGCCCCTCTTGCGCCACTCGTTCACCCCGACACCAACAAGACCATCAAGGATTTTCCATTCCACGCCGAATCTGTGAACAGCTTACCAGGTTGGTGCGAGGTCAGTAGAGCTAGAGAAGGTAGCTAATTTATAAGAAGATGTCGAGCTTGATCGGCTCCTCGTTGCGCTTAAGTGTGCCCCACCTGCCGCACGTAACAACAAGATTCGAGTGCTCTGGACTCTTTTTGGGCTGGTGTTGGAGGAGGAGGAGGAGGAGGAGAAGGCGTAGCATCAGATTCCGATAGTGTTTAGTGGCCTTGAGTATATACTGCCCACATGTTGCAGCGTGCAGGTTTCGACATAAATAGTCTCTCGGTTCATATCATTTAAATTGGGAGAACGGATGCGCTTGAGGTCTCTCCATACTATACTGTTCCAAATCTCCAAGCTTGAAAGCGCCCTCCAGAAGGCATGTAGTGACTCATTCAAAAACCGCACCAATGTGTCCAGCGCCATGGGTGTCTGCAGAAACGGCATCAAGACGCAACCTCACCTTCTCAACACCCTTGCTCAGGCAAGACAGCTACGCCAACCAACCACCATGCCATCCAACACAACCTCCCCGATCATGGACTTCCAAGAGCTTGCAAATACGCTTGCAAGTGCCAGCTCGCAATGCCAGCTTATTGCCTCCGGGTACCAGAACAATGGGATTATGGATGCAATGGCTGCTATGAACAACCGTTTGGATGGTATGGAGAAGGACATCAAGCAGATCCATCAGGACCTCGCCGACCTCCGCAACAAAGGTTATTCGCAGTACCGGGAGCACCGTCATAGGGCCACGAAGGAAGATGCGATGTAGGTTACGCATAGAACGGTGTCTTCGATCGTTCGTTGAATTTTGTCAGAAACTCCAATGCTACAGCCAAGGCGTACAACTCTACGATCCGTGGTCGACAAGCCTACCTGAGGCCGCTCCGAAACATCCACAATAACTACATCATTGCCAACTTCCCATCATCTATTTCCAGGATGGGTATTTTGGGGGGGTACTCGTGCCCGCTTCGCCATTATTGCAAGCCCCAGCTGATTATAATGTCTAGAAACAATTATAATGTCTAGAAACAAAGTCGATGAGATCCTTGCTGCGCTGGGTCAACTGTTTTTGGTTAGTCGGCGGGACAAGACCGCGGCCCTCAAGGTTGCCGTTGGGTGCACAATCTCTTAATGCTGGCAATGGGTGAAGATCGAGGCTATGTCGACCACCAGAAATGCTCCAGAGCAGGTCTATGGGCTGCGGATAGAGATCAAATAACACATGATGAGCGAAGTGTGGGAAGGGTGATGCCATGGGGTGGTCCTCGAAATCAATCTCTCGAGCAGAACCCGACAGCACCAAACGATATGACTTCTCTTAGTTTGGAATTTTGAATTTTGACATGGGGGGACACTACATATTTGCCGAAAAGACTGCATAGATTCTTTTCAAGCTAAATCAAGTTCACTTTGTGACTTTTGACAATGTGCTCAGGGAGAAAAGGCCCGCACAGGGTCTACTTTGGCAAAAGCATCAATCCCATATCACTTACGCCAAATCACGCTTGCGGTTTTGCCCATCCTCCCATTCAACCCTTTCGAAACGTGCTAATTCCTCCAGGGTGATCTCTCCCAAATTTAATCCATGCTGGAAGTAGACAGGGAAGTCTGTTGCATGAACTGTGGTGGCGGAAATATGAGGATGGCATCTCTGCCGAAGCTATCGGTGAATTGCGAAGGTCAAAGGGTCACTGTGAGGGGTGAAGTGGCGGTCTGGTGATTGATACCTTAGGTAGAGGTAGGGAAGATAGATTGATAGCGTGACGCTCGAACGACTGATGGCTGACTCAAACTAGGAAGTGTTGTTCCACTCAGTGATCGTTGTTCAGAGCTCACATCCATCACGGTATATCCCCATGTCGATAGTTCTCAGGAGTTCAAGACGAGCGATTGCTATCCATACTTCTGGAAAAGCCATCAACCGGGTGGTGTTATTGTAAACCAGATAGCCTTCTCAGTTGCCAGCATCTAGGATATTTTCAAGAGTCTTCCAGATTTCCATGGGTAGCCTTAAGGTAATTTCCAGTTTCCGAATTCTCGCAAATGCATATAGACTGGGGCAGTCTATTTGAGATGTTGCGAGGACATCCTCGTGGAGGGATTGCACAAAGTGTATCCAGATCATTGGTGTGAACCATGGCCATCTCAGCCACGAAACTAAGCACATCAATTTACTTGATGCAGTTAGAGCCAAGGTGGTTATAGTGCCAAATGGCGATGAATGCATACATCTTGTGGCAGGTAAGAGCAAGCGAAAGCCCACCGCTCCTTCTTGAGATGACATCTCCGTCCTTTGCAAGTTCCTCGCACCGACAGTGTGGACCCCATGTCGATCCCAACCGACGAGCGTACTTGACATCCAGCTCTGAATTGGTGATTCCGACAGGACGAAGCTCAGAGCCATAAAGGTCTTTCGCGAGTTTAGCACTAGGCTCGGGGCATCGTGAAGAAGTCAGCGTGGTTTGATTGAGGCTAAAATGAAGGTTTGTGAGATCCAGTGAAGCGTAGATTGCATGAAGCACTTCAAGAGGTAGGGGAGAGAAGTAGCAGTTGTGTTGGGGATTCCCAGTGGCCATAGCAATAGATACGGGGTGGAAGGTGTGGTGTGGCAGTCAGGAAGTTCAAAAGTTTATGATCATCTATGGCGCCAGATTTGTACGGCAGCCTGCACGGCACATGACTGTGCCCCATTTCGCTGCGCTGGTTTTATCATCTCATCATCCAATTCTCACACTAGGGGTGGCTTAGGAAATCGGTATTGTAAAAGATATGTAACTTTCTCTGGATCAGAATGGCAGCGTCCCGAGAGGTTCTATCGTAATATGAATTAAGTTTATAAAAGAGAGGGAAGACCGCAAGGCAGGGGAATATTGAATCATCCGTTGCACATAACCCAGAATAGGTGGGGAAGAGAATCTAGCGTTGGATAAATCAACCCGCGCTTGCAGGTTGCGCTGTAATTGTTATGCTGAATGTACGCCATGACACCAATATCTGCGCTACGTTTCTAGGCACTCCTTTCGCTACGTCTTCCACCTATCGAGCCCAGTGCCCTGGATCATCTGCGAGTCCTAATTCTGGTCAGCCTCATGTGCCACTGGAATCCCCCTTTATTGAGGGCTGACTTACCATGGCTTCGAGCGGCACAGCGACTGCTGTGGTACCCTGCTTCACCTCTTCCGCATATGTTCCATACCAGAACCTCCCGGATTTTCCCGTTTCAATTTCATCCACCACTGCTGTGGCGTACTCCATGGTGTCCATTCTAGGCATTCCATCACCTCCATTCGCCCGGCTGTAGATGATTTCTTCTATATTCGTATAGAGCGATCCTTCTGGCAATTTGAAATCCTTGAAATAGGTTTGACCCGATGATTTCACACCACCCGTGAGTACGTTGAGAACGGATACGCCAAAAGGAGCGAGCTCAAGCCGGAGGGTATCGGCCAAGATTTCGATAGCGCGCTTGGACGATGCATACAGACCTTCCAGTGTCAGCGTCCAACTGCATTGGGAGACAGTACATTCTCACACATCCAAGGTGTATTTACATGACCACTAATGGATGTAATGAACGTGGCTTGTCCCTTCGCCTATTTTATTGGGCTCTTAGTGCATACAATGTAGGCTTTGAGAGGCAATCATTTACCTTGACCAGCAACGGCGCAAAGGCCTGGGTGACCGCAAGGGTGCCAAAGTAATTTGTCTCAAATAGATCCCGGACGGCATCAATCTGGACATCCAGAACGGGCATGAAGTGGTTCCTCGCGGCGTTGTTGATCAAATGATCCAAGTTCCCACCAGTGGCTTTCGCAACCGCGTCCACGGCGGCCTTGATGTCAACCGACTTGGTGATATCCAAGCTCAACACCGTGATATTGTCCAGTCCTTCGATCCATGTCATTTTTGCAGGGACTCGAGCCGTGGCAAAGACATGATACCCACGCTTGTGAAAAGTTTTTCCAATTGCGCTACCGATTCCATTGTCGCTGCAGCCCGTGATGAGGACCGTTTTGGGCGCCATTGGGATATAACGGGTTGATTTTCAGAATGCTTAAGCCACAAGTTCCACGTAAGAATAGATATCGAGTGTATTTGACAATTTATGGTTTTGAGAATTGACTGAAGCCAGGTATGAAAGAGAGATGCTTACGGCTCCTGAGGCACAGCGCGAACGGGCACAGACCGAACGGGCACAGCACGGGACGGCTCAAATATAACCGGTCAACGTAATACCAAGGCCTGATTCCGATTGCATGATCGATTCAAAAATATCACACGTTGCATACGTTGAAATCTACCCTTGTTGAGTAGACAGGCGGTGTGCATCCGGCAGCCACGACCCTGGAACTCTAGACTATAATTGAACTATGCAACCGTACGAGGGGTTTTATGACGTAGGTTTCGCACCAGGGATAAAGGATCATACCTCAAGAAGATGCAGGCGAAGGAACATTGGAAAGGGTTCCACTACCACATGAATGGACTTTGTCTGTGTCAAGAGATCTCTCTGATTCTTTGATTTCGCTGTATGAACTGAACAAAACCTTATAGAATCCCCAAACTGCTCGTTGAAGGTGGATGTGATCATTGCAGAAGAAGATCCTTTGAACCATGGGAAATGATGAAGGTAAGCCGGCTTCCGACAGTTACCTTCTCGTGCGGGATAAGGTATCACATGCTAAAAGCAGTGGCACGTAGCATTAGCCTTATGGTATTATAGTAATATATGTTATCCGTTCAGTGTAAGACTGCACCGAAGATTTCTCAATCACTGAACAACTTTCAGTACATATCAGTTATCAACCTATCCACCTTGTCTGGATCCTCTTTCCAAAGTTTTCTCTCAAACTTCACAATCTCTACCAATCCCATAGGGCTAAACTGTGGTTGTGTGCGATGTAGCTCTAGGAAGGCTAGGAACCATTCCATATGATAGGTCTTTCCATAACTCGAAGAATCATTTTGTCGCACTCTTCGATGAATGATGAATGGGGGTTGTTCACACTCGTCGGTATAGTGCTGGTCCAGCCGCTCATGCAAGGGGTGGAGAAAAAGAACGTTGACTTCGGCGTGGAGGTGCTGTCCATTGGTCAAGGTTTCCAGTGGCGCTAGAAGGCTGCGCTCATCGACATTTGTCCAGCTCGTCATACTATCATGGCCAATCCAGAGGTGGAGCACTCTGAGATCGCTCAGATGTGATATTGACGACCATACATTTGTCCAAGTGTCTCGAGAAGATACAGGGTGAGACTTCGTGTCATCAGACTGAGTGTCTAAATCTTGGCAGAAGCACAAAGGCAGCCGTAGGGCGATGTCTGGCTTCTTGATACGTATCGTTGCACCGGAGGAAGGCCAAATAGATTTGCCAAGTTCAGATGACAGTGCCGTGATACTGTCCATATCAATCATGATAGTACAGCCGCGGTCCACTATGGAATCGACCACATCGAGATACCCAAAGGAATTTATTAGAGTAGCCGATCCAACAGCGCAGCAGCTACAGTTACATACCATTTCTTACAAGTCAAGAGAAGATTCAGTGGTTCTAATTTCGTTTGATGGCGCTGTTGACCCGCCGCCGTTATAGTTTCCTCGCACCTCCAATGTGGACCCCACGACGAATCCAAGCGATGTGTCCATTGCGCAGCCCCAACGGGATCGCTGTAATAGCTAACGAAACCGGAGGGTTTACGTTCATCATCTTCCTTTTCAGTAATAGAGACGGGGTTGAAACAGGATAGAATAAAGAATCTTCCGTCCCGGCGACATAGATGAACGTAGCCAAGGCCAAGGGGAGCATATACCGGTATAGCCTCGCGTATCTCGCGTGGGGCGGCAAGAAATGAACATCGCGGCTGCGGAATCATGGCGGAGAACATCGTGAGTGAACAGGAAGTGTATTCCTTGGAGGGAGAGGACAGGAGAACCACTTTGAATGTTACTGTATCAAAGTACCTTGTGCCGCGCCACCTGTGCCCCACAAAATTATCCCACTTCGCCGATTATCACGAAGTTTCACAACATATTTCACCACAAGAACATTGAAAATTGGTGAAGGATATGATATTCATATATGATTTTTCCTTCTTCCTTCTCGACGTTTTTAAATTGATCATGCAGAATACCTAATAAACCTGTACTAAACAGTAGCAGGATAAGATCCAGACCTCACCTGAACCACGCAAATCATTCACGCTCTGTTTATCATGGTCTGGGTTTGAGGTGGGCGTTCAGTAATCATGTTTTACTTTTAGGGAGAACCAAGATTTCTGCCTGAAGCCACGGGCGCATTATTGAGACCGCATTGCTCGCAATGGAGGCATCAACGCCTCTCACGTGACTTCGCGACAGAAATGTAACTAATCAGACACGAGACCCCTCACTTTGTGGACTTGGCGAATACCACCAGGTCTCGGCGGCGACTCACAAAGCGTGTATAAAGTCCTCATTCCTAATTCTGGATGAGAACGTCTTGATCAACACTTCTCAATCACAACTGCTCAATCAAAACTTCTCGGGGAGGGTGAGTAGCTAAACCCTACGTTATTTACCGTACCTATCGAACCAACAAAGTCTACTTTACTGACACCATCTAAAAGATAATATCCACAGCATCGTCGAAGCTCCATCAGAGGCGCCACCATCAACATGTCTCTGTCTAAACTCACTACCTGTCTCTGGTTTAATGGCCAAGCCTGCGCAGCCGCCGAACACTACACGACCATCTTCGCCGACTCCGCCATCACCCACACTCAACGCTACACCAGTGCGGGCAGCGACATCCACAAGAAACCCGAAGGCACCGTGATGGCCGTGACCTTCAACATTTCCGGCCAAGCGTTCGTCGCGCTCAACGGCGGTCCCGAGTTCCCTCACACCGAAGCCATATCCTTCCAAGTGTCGTGCAAGGACCAAGGGGAAGTCGACTACTATTGGGGGAAGCTTAGCGAAGGGGGCGATGAGAAGAAGCAAGTGTGTGGATGGGTGGCTGACAAGTTTGGCGTGTGCTGGCAGGTTGTGCCGGCGCAGTTGTTGGAGTGGATGCGGGACTCAGACTCGGACAAGGTGAAGAGGGTGACACAGGCGATGATGGGGATGAAGAAGATGGATATTGAGGGGCTGAAGCGAGCGTTTGACGGGGCGTAAGGATCTCAATTGTGGGAAAGGTCTGTAATGGGCGAGGAGCAGCAAATTGCAAGTGGAAAAAGTAAAACAATAAAGATTTGAAAGTATGTACAAGGGAAATGTGAATAGCGTGGCTTAAAACTTGCGACCCAAAACTGACATGTTAAATAAAATGCAATTCAGCATGTTGACGCCGTATATGCAGGAGCAAGTATCGCAGGATCTGGATCTTCGCTTCAGAATCCGTGGGCGCAGGTCCGTTCGTATTGCGATACAATAGCCGACATTTGAGGCCTTCTATGCGACCGCAATCTCTCTCCTCCATATCCGAGTTACCCTCCAATCACCCTGGCTTTCCAGCTTGGAATGGCTCTTCTCCCTGGCGGCCCTGCCTCCAGCTCTGGGACCGAATCACCACTAACCTCAAAAGGGCCGCTCGGCTGGACATGAGATGCCTGGAAATCTGGCTTTTCGCTTTTCGTGATGTCGTGATCGACATGCACAATTTTGAGGGGTGAACGGAGTTGCGGTTGACTGTCCTGTCGATAGTAGCGGTGCGGTGCTCGGTGGTTGTCGCGATGTCTTCGGCGGAAGCGGAGGAGAAACCAGACGACAGTGATAATTGAAGCGAGAGCGCCAACGGCTCCAATGGAGACTGCAGCGATTGCTTTTCTCGAAAGTCGGGCTGCTTGTTGCCGATATGCGTGGTCGGAGCACCCGATTGTCACCGAAGCACTTGCAAAACCATCGATGGGATGCGCATATGCGTTGGCGCCTGCGATTATGTTCAGTCTACGTCTGAGTGCAGATATGAAGCATTTACCTGTGGTGCTTGCCACCCACGGCGCTGTACGCGTCGAGCCATTCTCGTCGTATGCAATCACAGTATACGTTGAGCCTACCGCGAAAGGGCTATAGCAAGTTCCCCCATACGCAGGGCGTTGCGGGTCAACCGTGGTATCGGGGGGGTCGAACAGGTATCCACTAATCCATGGTCAGTACCAAATTTTGTTCAACGGAGTTAAATAACCCTACGAGGGGCAGCATGCAACGTAGTTGAAGTTGCCTGCGAACATCGAGCAGTAATTTGATGGGCAAACGAGAGGGCCCATGGCGGGTACCACCGATGATCCGAAGCTTCCAGACTGCACAGTTTGATATGCTCTGAGGAACTCACTAGGATAGCAAGCGGTCGACGTCTGGTTTGCAACAGGTACTGGCTCATTCGCCCATATGAAATAACCCGGAGGGGGTAGCATGGTCAAGAGGTTCTGCGCACATGACGCCGGTGGCGTGAAAGTCGTTGTCAATGGTATTGTTATCGCCGGTTGAGCGATCTGGGGCACTGTTGTCGATGTTGTTGTGCGCTTGGTTGGCGGAAGAGTGCTCGAGCTCTGAGACGTTGAGGAAGCAGCTGTAGAACCAGAATTTCGTGTCAAGTCTTCCCTCTCCACCAACTTGTCTTTTTTGTCGACAGCCATTGGAGGCTTCGGATTAGATTATACGCTCAGAGGCGGACAGGGGAAGGAAGTAGAGAAGACAAGAGGAAGAGCACTACACTATTGCACTGAGAAGCATACTACCAAGGATTGGCGGGAGGCTGGGCAATGTAGCAACAGGCCAGGGCTATCAAGCCCACAGCAAGGGCATATGCAAGGTACCAATTTAAACTTGCCCCGTGAACTGAGGGTTGGCGCGGGTCTTGGTGCAATCTTTATCATTCGCTGCTAAGTCCGTGGGAGTGCATGACTGAGCATGACCGAATCGGGCGTCGCCAAGCGCTAACTCTCTGTACGCAGTGTAGACGGTACCGCCGCAACACTCGAAAAAGATCTTCGCTAATGGCCGCCAAGGAACTCTACAGGAAAGAAAACTCGAGATAGTGTAAGCTTGAGGCTGCTTACATGAATGCAGCTTAACAGGGGGCCATAATAGCTCAGGGCAACGCTGAAGCAGAGCAGGAAACTGAGATAGTGGGAGGCAAGTTTTGGGCCCCATGATTAGCTTGCCTTGAAATGATAGGCAGTTTCTGTAGCACTTCCAGCTCAACCCCGCTGAGCTGGAGTGCTGGAGCGCTTCTCCTCGCGGTGACATTGAATTGGATGAACGGCTTGACGTATTGAAACGGAGGCGCAAACATCAATATGGGGGAGAATAGAAGGATAAGACGAGGGGCAACATAGCATGAGTGAGAACTTGAGAACCAATGAGGTTGAGTAGCGGAAAGCCTCAAGTAAATTGTGCGCAGGACAATAGCAAAGGATGTAACGGATTCCTGGCCCCAAGCGCCACAATTGCGGCCTTTCTCGGTGTCCGATAGGACGACTGAGGTGCGGATTCGCTACCGACAACGGGGTTCACGAGCATCCCAGTCTAATGTTGATGAGACATGAGGGTTTCGGGAGGACATGAAGGGAGAGGAAGAACGCTGCCACATGGGAGAGGTGGGAGGTGGAAAGAAAGTTGAGACAGCACGTGCGAACCGAGCCGCTAAACTTGATAGCGCTATGATCGACCTGTCACCTCACGTGTTGCCATGCACACTCTTATCGATAAGCTAACGTCCAAAGTGGGGAATCTCACTTTTTGCTTCCTCTAACCAGAGAAAATCCCAATGGTAAGCTTTCCTA
Organism: Amniculicola lignicola CBS 123094; assembly: GCA_010015725.1. Classification (NCBI taxonomy): domain Eukaryota; kingdom Fungi; phylum Ascomycota; class Dothideomycetes; order Pleosporales; family Amniculicolaceae; genus Amniculicola; species Amniculicola lignicola. Next base: position 27,088 of record ML977716.1, on the reverse strand, counting down.
TTGATTTCAGCCTGGAACATTGTCCTGAGCAGCTTTTCCGCTCTCATTCTGGCTCGTGTGTGGGGGATTACGATCCGGTTCCGCCATTTACACGATGAAGCGAGAGACTGAGATGCAGTAGCAATACTACCGCCTTCCTATATATCTTTATCTTTTCTGATAATCTGGTTGATCGACATTCAACTTCTCGAGCGCCATTCCAGTGGCACTAGCAGGTATTCGTTCCCGCTCTTGAGACTAGCGTGGACAGTAGCGGTATGGCGATTACAATCCTTGAGGCACACATGGCAGCCTGTGAGTGCGTTCTTTCAGACGCAGTCCAAATACTCTACACAACTAACTTGCTCGTTCTCCTCACTAGAAGTTTGGTATGCCGTCCATGAACTTTTGTTTCCGACAACCATCCCACAGACAGTGCGCAAAATCGGGAGAGCCACCGATGGAGTCAGCATGCGACAGTCCCAGCCCTGCCATCAATCTTGTCGAATCATGGGATTTAGCAATGGAATGCCTAGACTTTCGAGCAGCGGTTCTTAAACAGTGGAACGAGACTGCGAAAGATGGCCTCCCGCCAATGGATGCCTACATCGCCCCTGTGAACCCTGCAGTGGCACCACGCCATGGTGACTACTCCAAAGTGCGGTACTTTGCTTACACGGCAGTGGCAAATGTACTGGACTACTCAGCATGCACGTTACCCGTGGGCTTCGTGGATCCTAAAGCTGACCTCGCGGACGACAAAAGCTTGCAGCCGATGCTACGGGAAACGCGTTGCCGCCTCCAACATGTGAGCGAGATGAAACCATTCCAACCAAGTACGATCCGGAGGCATATGCTGGTATGCCGGTTACCTTGCAGGTCGTGGGAAAGAAGTATGAGGCAGAGAAGATGATTGGGATAGTAAAGATTATATCTGAGCTACTCAGGGCATAGCACAATTAAACCCAGGGTTCTTTGAACAGCTCTCTCTGTCGACCTGAAACGGTGCCCACTCCTCCAAAAAGCCCCGAGCCATTCTGGCGCATGTCACAAGCATACTTAAAAATCATCATCGGCACCTGGCACCACCATCGCGTCATGAAAGCGGGACAGGTAGGTCCACACTGAATGCTGATCATATTTCTCGTACTGGGTCAAAAGCACGCGATGCTTGTGGCTCTGTGCTTTGTGGGCTTGGACCTGTGGACGTCCCGGATGATTCTGGAGCTGCCTGCGGAGGAGCACGGTCTGTTTGCATTAGCTATTACACACATTCAACTATTGCGTAAGTGTACACGCCACGGGCGCCTAATGCCTTGCTCATACGCCGCCTAATAATTTCTACTGTCACCGCAGGGATTTTGTCGTTTTCAAGACTGGCCAGTACCCAATCCTGAACCTTAACACTTTCTGCATACTCAAGTGAAGTCCAAGTACAGTTTGGGTATAGCCTTTTAAGCTTTTGGGCCTCTGCCTGGGTAATTCTTTAAAGCAACGTTTGTCATACGCTGGCTGTACAGCCAGATCGGCATAAGACGTACCTTAAACTCAAACCATTGGAGATCTGTAAACCCAGCGGGTTCCTGGGCTTGCTTATTAGTTGGATCTAAGGGTAGTGGGGTCGTATTTGGGTATCCTAGATGTGAGGAATGGGGTGGGACTGCCGAGAGTCGCTCGTTGCACCTCGAAATTGCTCGTCAAGAGGTCTGTGCGCATAAATACCCTGCAGCCTTCACTGTGGTACAAAGGCTGTCTGAATATAACTGCGAAATATAATAATTTACAAAATGGCACCTCTTTAGCGGACCTTGGTCTTCGCACCTGCTTCCCCACGTTATACGTTCACCTGTTACCTATCCCATCACCCATCTCATCTCTCATGTCCCATCTCATCAGACAGGCAAGTGTCACGTGGCTCTATCAGCTCCCATCTCGATCAGTCCTTCATCAGTCTCTATCCTATCACTCATCTCGATCAGTCCCCTAATGTTGTACAGTCTTGTTAACCGTGTGTTGAGGTGTACGATAGATAATATACCATCTGATAGAGTAGTTAAGCCTTCCTCTCAGCCTACTACAGGAATAAGCATGTGATGAAGGAGAAATAGGTAACCTTTAAAATAGGCGACCTTACGTAGTCGTCATTATGGCCACCAATCACTGATTGACATAACATGGTCAACATCTCACCTATATTTAGTCGACTGGTTGCACCACAGTGGCTCGCAGCTTGTGACCTGCTGTCTGCGGCGCTTGACACTCTCCAGAACGAAACTTCGCCTGCATCGCCGCCTATTACCATCGACTTGGTTATCCGCTCAGAGTCGGTCGTTACACCCCCAACCGCTCGAAAGCGCAAGTAAGATCGGCGTGGAATTAGGTGTAGCTGATGTTTCGCAGGTCACATGGTGTTCGACTCGCCTATCAGCGTTCGTTCCAGCTCAGTGTCTTCAGCCCCAGTATACACAAAAGCATTTGTGGCTCGTTCTTGGTAAAGAACCTGGAAGGGCCAAACTTTGTTTTCAGCTGATGCCTGAACGATCTCCTGTTTCAACATAAATATGAGATTTCCAATATCTACCCAATCTTAACTACACAAGCATCAGTTTCTTCTCTTCTACCAATTTACAACAGCATCAACTTCACTCCCCATCAGAATGGCTAGCCAGAAAACCACTTTCGAGTTCCAATTGCGACCCACCAAAGTCATCTTGCCCGAGCTGGTAGACTTTCGGAGCGATGCTGAAGGAATTTCCCTAGCGACAACCAAGGTGATGAAATATCTCAAATCATTCGGGTATGCGACGGAAGACGCACCCGAGGACGCCCCAAGCCTTTCTAAAGCGCTTAAGAGTTTCCAACAACTTGGAAGTCTGACAGTCACGGGCATCTTCGACCAGGCGACAAAGACTCTCATGGAAACACCGCGCTGCGGACGTGTCGACAACGTCAAAGAAGAAACGACTGCAGAGGGCGGGATGCAAGTATTTTTCGTACCGTGGCCAAACAAATTCGACAAAACGGAGATAACGTATCGCTTCGAGCAATTCACGCCGGACATGACGCCTTCCAAAATCCGACGAGCAGTCAGTGACGGGTTCAGCTGCTGGGCAGCGATTACTCCCCTCTCATTCAGAGAGGTCTCCAAAGGCGAGGACGTCCTTATTCACTTCACTCCGCGACCCGGAACAGGGAATACGCTCGCTAACGCAGGACCACCGCCGGGGAGTTACATGACCTTCTACGAGGATGAGGATTGGTTGGATTCGTCCAAATTAGCTGCCGTCGCACTTCATGAGATTGGGCATGTCATCGGCTTGGATCACACGTCAGTTCCAAACTCAACAATGAACCCCATCTTCTCGTTCAGCTATTTTGAACTGCATCCCGATGATATCCATGGGGCTCATTTCAAGTATGGCTGGCGTGAACCGAAATGGGTGAACATCTCTGGCGCCGATCCGAATGTGCGAAGTATCCTCTCGTCCTCCAACATGTTCTTCAAGCTCACCAATGATGGACATGTCTGGCAATATACAGACCCTTCAACCACGGGCTGGAAGGAAATCGGAAATTCCCAGGGGACTATGCAAATCGTTTGCGAGAACAAGAAGCTGTATGCTTTTACAGTTTTCGGCGCTGTGATGCAGTGGACCGGCACAGGGTCCTCATGGACTACGATTGACGTCAACTCGAAATGTGTCCAAGTCCTTGTTGGTGGTGGTCAAGTGTATCAACGCCACTTCGACGCGGCGCGAAACTATGCAGCGATCTACCGGTTCGCGGGTATGGGCACGGTGCCTCGCTGGGAACTCATTGATGATAATCCTCAGACGCGACAGATCGATGTGTTTGGCACAGGACCATTGTACCAACGGCATGACAATGGTAGCTTGTGGCGGTATGTTGGACCCGGTATCAAATGGGAGCTTATCAGCGATCATAACGGCGCAACTCTGATTGCTGCTGGGCCTGGTGAAGCGTTGTTCTTTAGTGATCGCCCTGGAAACATTATTCGATATCGAAGAGTGGGGACGGTAGAACAGATGCAGACAATCAGTGCAGCTCCAAGCCCTACAATGAATCTTCTTGCGAGGGGCGAACATCTGGTTCAGCTGAGAGCAGACAAAAGCCTTTGGCGGTTCACCGGAGAAACGTTCAAGGGGTGGGAACAGCTGGATGGTTTCCGTGGTACAGTGGAGGTTACTCTCAGTGAGACGGGTGATGTCTATCAGCGTCATGCAGATGGTGCAATATGGAGACTTGCCGTGTGAAAACAGGTGGCCTAGTTCTGTGTTGGGCATTTGCGATGGTCTCGTAGCATATTCCTTCGTACTTTTATTCCGCAGCTTTATGACTCCATTTTCCGGCAGTAAATCTGAGTTCGTTAGTTGAATCTTTTGGAACATCTTATGTCAATCTCACCAAACTATAAAAGGGCAGTATAAGCATACTGTGGAGATTGTGAGGGCAATCCTTACGGACTAGAGTTGTGACTGTTTCAAATGCTTGCAATGGCTTCAGTTTGCGCAGCCCTGTAGCATTGTTTCTCGTGGTTATGACCACTGTGACACATTTCGTCTTAAGAACCAACATGATATTGTCCGCTACATTTTCAATTCATCCCAAAAAAGAAACCAGAAATCCCGTTTCCATCCACTCGGACGGAGCCAACAAGCTACCACAAGATTGGAACTCCACCACACTACTCCGCACTGGCATTTAACCCACCGCTTATCACACTCAGCGCCTTACGTCTTAACTCCAGCACCACATTCAAATGTCTGACATTCAACAGCTCTTGCTTTTTCGCGGCGAGGATGCACGCCGTTTTGATCGCGCTCTTTATCTGCCGACCATTGAAGTCCCACTTGGCGAGGAGATCTAGGTCCTCGGCGCTGACGTCGATATCTTTGGGATCCATGCGGTTGAGGAAGTTGGACCAGACCTTTTTCCGACCAGTCTCACTCAGCTGGTCATATGAGAGTGTTATGTCTATCCGAGATTCGAACGCAGCGTCCAGACTGCGGAGCCGATTCGTTGTGAGAATCATGATCCCCGTGTAGTATTCCAGCTGTCGAAGAAAGACTTCGAAATATTAGCATAATCACAGGCTCATAAGGGGGATGAAGTACCAGAAACAAGCTCGTTTCGTTGCAAATCATTGTTAGATTTGCGTGCTTCCATATACACATCCGCCTCGTCAATCAGAATGACAGCCTCCCAATGAGAGCAGAGCTTCATGGCTGTCTCGAGACAGTCTTCGACTCTTTCGGCGTACATTCCCAAGTCTCCTGCTCCAATTTTGTATAGTGGGCGATGAAGATGTTCTGCGACTAAGATCTGGTCAGTGTCTATTGAGTCTTGCTAGAGCGATGGTTTCCATACCTGACTCGGCCGTGAGAGTTTTCCCAACGCCGGGCGGTCCACAGAGTAGCATAATCAACCCCTTGCCTATAGATCGGTCAGTTCCGTGCTGATGATATTCCTTCTTGTATAAGGTCTCACCCTTCCCACTAATGAAGTCGTCGAACACCTTCTTGTGCTGTACCTCCCGCCGATTCACAAGCGCCAGAAGCAGCTCCTTCTCCCCGGCGTCAAGAACGAGATTTTCAAACGCATCCTCGCACCACGGAATATCATGCAGCTTTTCAATATCCAATTTGGCTGTGAACAAGTTATTACATAAACCTCTTCTCAAGAGCGTCGCAGAAACATACTCCATTGCTTGGTATCCAGTACGAAACAATTCATATGTGGGACTGTAAGAATGAGTTGTGCATCGGTCAAGGGGGTCTGATCGACTTCTATGGGATGGCTCAGACCGTCGTTCCATGGCGTGTATCGGTTCATTGCCTGGGCCCAGGTGAGTGGGCCAGTGTTTTCCAATTCTGCAAAAGCCGGGAAATGTCCTAAGGAGCCGAATTTGTAATACGCCCTAGAGTCGACCATGACACGGCGGTTGACGATTTCGTCATGCTTATTGCTGTAAGCCATGAAGTGTTGGCCACGAAGACCTTCGAAGACCCGTCCCCGTGCAATGAGGCGCTGTCTTATGTTGTCCTTATCCGGAAGACTTTCCAGTGGTGATACCGGTAGCGCGGAAATCGCACGTAGACCCTGAAATTCATCAATTGCCCATACTTGCGCCATGAGCCCACATCGTCTCCCATCCCAATCTACGACATCGACGCCGACTTCGAAGTATCTCTCACCCAACCGGTTGACCTTGTATTCACCTTTTCTGAAGACGCCAGCAGACTTTAAACCGTCCTCGGATTTGACTGCTAATTCGCCTGGATAAAACATGAGGGGCAAATCTTCAAAGGCCACATGGTTGGTTTCCTTGATTCTATGGGCCCGCTGGAAAGTCCCTTCCATGCGAGATGCAAGAACATCCAACAGCAGTTTCAAATGCTGCAGGGTCTCTGGATTCGGCTCGATAGAGATGAATGAGGTAAGTTGATCCATCGGGTAAAAGATAGGCTCAAATGGCGGTGCATTCTGTGCTTGAACAGACACCGTTGCGATGTAGGCCTGCAGGTGATCCCATCGATGGAAAAACGGATAGAACGGCGGGAGAAACCTCTCGAGGGAATGTTGAGTTAATCCGGGATATCCCTCCAGGATTATGTCCAGAGCTTTCTTAATGTTCGGGCTGTTGATTTGAATCCCATACATGTTCCACCTGTACTCAAGAGGGTCCTGCTTGTGGTAGCCGATGATCGCACAAGCTTCTCGCTCTTTCCTAGTCTTTGTGGACTCGCCTGAAGTGTTGTAGGGAACGGTATCCACCCACTGGTACCTGTCGGTCTGTCCCTCTACTGGCGTGTAGTAAAGATCCTTGATCGCACATCTGGCACCTTTACTGACCTCCTCAGTCATATCATCAAACCCATCGTTCTTGAACGCGGTGTTTTCAAATAGATCAGCATCGCCCTGGGATGATGGAGACATTTCAGCGACTGACGAGTTGACCTTTCTATGACGACTTCTTTTGGGCATGGGGTCAAGAGTACAGACAGAAGCGAGACAACACCCAGAGAAACGGAAGAGAAGGAGGGGGTTAAAGAATAAATAGAGAAAAGAGGCCGCACAAGACTAGTTATCAAACGTCACCCTGCGTCACAGTAAGCCTGCATCCTCTGCCTTGCGGCACATCGTTTTTCATGGGGTTTGTCCATACCCTAGGGAGATAGGAAGTCCACTGCTGCTATCTGAGAAAAACTCTCTAAGTATTACCAAGTCCTTTGGTCTGTAGCTTCTTCCCGCGATTCTGGTCATAGGTGTTTTCATCGTTGTGTGGACTTTGTGTTCCATTTCCTCATACGACTTCATGGGACCAGCTGGTCTAACTGTACTTGGTTAGCGCAGAATCCGGGCTGACTTCAACCTCGCTTCACGAAGCCTCCCCCTCACACTTCAGGCAGCCATTTATCAACACATGTTCATTCGTCGCTGGCAAACCTGTGCCCATTCGCTCCCATTCGCATCTCTTGGCTTCCGAAGCATTCTGCAGTACCGCCCTTTTTACCTGAGTCAACGACGCTGTGAATCATCGTCCAGTGGTTCGATCGGGCATATAAATCCCTTCATTTCCCAGCCCAGAGTACATCATCCCTCAGACGATATGGCTTCCGCGACATCATTCTCCAACGTGGAGACCTCGCAAACTCCGCTTCTTCCTCAAGCCACTAAATGGGCTGATATTCTCCGGAAAGAGCTGCTCCTTGTCGCGCCGTACGATGACTCACCAGATGGTACCCTTCCAATGGATGTTACTGTCGATGAGGCAGTTTTGGGAGCACCTCGACGACGAGCTGCTGATTCTGAAACTGCAGCTCTAGCAGAGCAAATCGCGGATCTCTTATATCCGTCACCTGACCACTCGCTTGGACCTATCATCAAATACGAGAAAGATGTTGTCAAGCTCCGGCGATACGTACTTCAGCAACGAAAACGAGACATTGAAGTCGCAACAGCTCGGAACAACGCGATGACCTGGGAGAAACGCGTCCTCAGCCAGGGTCCTTGGAATCCCGTGGAGGATCCGGTGTCGCTCGCTGGTGCACCGAGTCTGCCAATGCCAGTGCAAATTGCCGACCACGACACTTTGGAGCCCTTCTTTGAACACCTTCGGCTGGGGGGTACCGAGGAGATAACTTCATCTGCCCGTGCTATTGACGACGCCATTGAGGCCGATGAACCCTACTACGGTACCAAAACTCTCGAGTTCGAGAAAGGTGTCGTGTACTCTGATCGGCGAATGGATCTGTGTAAAATGGTTCTTGGTCCTCCTAATATCGGCGACTTGCTTGAGAGTCTGAGGACGAACACCTTCATTACACATTTCCTGCTCGGAAATAACATTATTGGCCCCCACGGTGCTAGGTGCATTGTGGATTTTCTCAAGGAGTTCCCAGACCGCATGGATACCTGGTATTTGGCTGGGAATTGCATTGATGGGCCGAGCTTCAAGTCTCTGGTTGATGAGTGGGTCAAATCATCGTCTGTCACCAACATCTGGTTGAAACGAAATCCACTTGGACCAGATGCGGCCGACGATGTGTTCCGCCTCGTTACGCAGACTCCAAATCTACACACACTGGACCTCGACCAGACTGAGCTTGGCGACGTAGGGGTGGCAGAGCTGTTCTCCAAACTTGCCAAGTATGAGTCTGAGAAGACGCTTCCACTACAACACATCTACCTCAATGCAGTTGGCATCGGTGCTGAAGCGTGCACTGCTATCGCGGAGTACTTGGCAACTCCAAACTGCCCCTTGGACTCGCTCTATATGACTAATAATCCAATGGGCTCTGATGGTCTCAGGGCGCTGTCGGTTGGCCTGAAGCAGAATAAGAGCTTGACCCGTCTAACGGTCGCATCTGTCGGCGCAGCTGACGATGGTATCACTGCGCTCTGTGAGGCTCTTTCCGAGCACCCTTGCATCGTCACGCTCGACATCGGACAAAGCTTTTCGACCCCCGATCTCAATCAGAGGTAAGTCAAGTTGACCAGATTCCTCCCATGACTAATATATTATAATTAGGAAATGCTAACATATGTAGATATAACTGGATAAGCGACCGCAGCACCTACGCCCTCCACAACCTCGTCACACACTCGCCATCTCTCCAATATCTCAATCTCAGCTACTGCGCCTTAACCCACAGCGGCCTAAACGAGATCCTCCGCGCCATCCTCACATCCTCCACAATGCTCTACTACAGTGCTAGGACAATCCACCCGCAATCCAAAGGCCCACTCCCCGTCTCCGAGTCCCAAAAACACATCCAACTGTCCACTCAAATGCAGAACCAACTTGCTGCCAATGTCAAGCGCAAATATGGTAAAGACGTGGACTACAACTCTTTTTTGGTTGACGAGAAGCGATGGCTAGTCAACGATAAGACGGATGTGAGGAAAATCGATAGTGTGTATCGTAATAGGGATGCGGGACTTGCGCGGCGCGGGTTGAAGAAGTTGGACAAATGGTGGGACGATGATGATGAGACTTTGAAGGAGGTGATGAAGGGTGCGGTGGGGCCGGTGTGCACCAAGAAGTTGAATATTGTTGGGCCGGTTTGTACGCGAAGGAAGGGTGTGGTTGCATGATACCTCTTGCTGGGATATGGTATGGTGAAGAAGGTTGGAACGATGTTCGGGCCTCTTGTGCAATGGTCATTAGAATCTAAATTGGGAAACCCTTGCGATGAATCTTATCTGCGTTGTATGAGGCAAATGAAATTCATGGAGTGAGTCCGAGTACCGTTGGTCATCCTTTGAACGTGTTCTTCATTCTGCTTCATTCGGATCTTGCCAGTGAGAAAGAAGCATGGTTCGAAGGCGGTGATTGACGCTTGTGATTGGTTGGCGGGGGCCAGCTGAAAATTTGGGAGCATGATGCCGTTCTCAGCCTCGTTGCCTACTCATACATCTATCTTCGCCCACTTCCACTTAATATGGATCCTCTCAGGATCTCCGGTAGCATCATTGCAGTCCTCAGCCTCTCCGCAAAAGTCCTAAAGTACTTGAACTGCGTCAAAGATGCCCCAAAGGACCGTGCACAGTGTGCAATTGTGGCATCGAACCTGAGCAATCTTCTTTGGAATCTGAGATATCGGCTTGAAGAAGGGGATCCCGCAAAACCATGGTATATTGCTATCCGTGCCCTAGCAATTGAGAACGGGCCACTTGATCAATTCAAGGAAGCACTGGAAACATTGCAGACCAGGATGACAGATGGAGGTCGTCTGAAGAAGGCGCAGGAGGCGCTAGTTTGGAGGTTCAAGAAAGACGAAATTCGCGAAATATTAGAGCGGATGGAGCATTTGAAGAAGCTGATCGAGATAGCTTTGCAGATGAATCATTTGTAAGGCTTGACACTGCCTACGATCACGGATACTGCCTATACGCTCAGGTAAACTGTCACAGGCTATCAAAGGTGATATTGAAACTCTCAAAGCAAGCCTCACCCCGGTTCGAACCTTCTTAAGAGACGTAGAGGAACGCAGACACCTGGACTGGATATCGCCCACAGACTATCCCGCCCAACAATCCGACAACATAAGACGTAGACAACAAGGTACAAGCGAGTGGATTTTGAAAGCAGATGAGACTGTTCAATGGTTCAAACAGGTCAACCGTACGCTTTTTTGCACGGGAATTCCAGGGGCTGGTAAGACCATAGTAGCAACCATTGTAATTGACCATCTGTTACAATTAATAGAACATAGCGGTTCGGGAGTTGCTTACGTGTACTGCGATTACAAAGGACAAGAGAGGTAGGATGATGCCAGTATGCTCGCCACCAATCTCAAGCAGCTGATGCCAATGCAGTCTCGTTGGGCCACCACAGATCTTGCCACAATTAGGAAGATGGAAGGTGCCCACCAATTACCTGGGTCACTGTTGAAAGAAATCCTCGGTGACCTTCGGAAAGTGATGGCAGAGTTTCCCACGGTTTATATTATAGTCGACGCTCTTGATGAATGTCGAGATGCTTGTCTCCAGACATTCCTAGCTCAGCTCGGCAAGTTGCGCAAGAAACATGATATCCGTTTCATGGCAACCTCGCGTGAGATCCCAGGAATAGTGGACGCATTCAAAGGAGCGCTTCAGCTAGAAATAATGACGAAGGGAGAAGATGTGCGGCTTTTCGTTGCTGGCCAGACAGATCAACTGCCGAGGTGTATTCAACGAGATCCTGTACTACAAAACATGGTGCAAGAAGCTATTTCAAAGGCAGTTGGCGGAATGTATGACTCACATAAGTGATGGCATGTGATAGCTACTGACGGATCTTCAGGTTCCTTCTTGCTAGGTTATACACAGATTTATTGTTAGACAAGCGAACAACAAAAGATGTCAAAGCCACTTTAAATAATATTTCCAGAAGCTTAGCTGCACTCAACGATACATATGCAGATGCATTCAAGAGAATAAAATGCCAGCTCACTGGTGACTACAAACTCGCCAAGAGAGTCTTATCGTGGGTTACATTTGCGACAATACCACTCACTCCGGATGAGCTCTGCTGTGCCTTAGCGATCGAGCTACATACGATGGAACTTGATCTGGAAAACTTACCCGATGTGGAAGATCTGATATCGGTATGTGCCGGCCTTGTCGTTGTTGACCAAGACAGCGGCGTCATCCGCTTGGTACATTCCACGGCACATGAGTATTTCAAGCGCATCATGTCAAGATGAACCCCCAGACCTGAGATAGACCTTGCCTTAGAATTCCTTACGTACCTGTCATTCAGCAAATTCAAGAATGGTCGCTGTAGTACTTCAAAAGAGTTGGATGAAAGGTTTCAGAACAACAAGTTCCTGGACTATGCGGCCAGGCACTGGCAAGAGCATGTTGCTCCATTCGAAAATGAGGTCTGTGGGCAAGCAAAGTCGTTTTTATGCAATCACAAACTGGTTTCCAGTGCTGTACAGGCGTCACTTCCAAAATGGTTGGATATCGAGGATTCCATAATTCACTCCTGCAAGCTTACTAAGGCCCTTCATGTTGTATCCCAGGCTAGATTATCAGTGATATTAGAGGCACTGTTTGAGGACAGACCGGAAGATATGAAAGTTCAGATGTACGAACGCAAGACCTATCATGGCACTGCTTTGTACCTCGCAGCACAGGGCGGATACTAAAAAATGGTAAAACTGTTATTAGATATGGACCCCGACATCCGCTTGGGGAACAGTCGGCTTTGCGACGCAGTGCATGTCGCATTAGACGGAGTCTATGAGTAGGTAGCGAAGCTGTTGCTAGGCAAGGATCCTCGTATTATCACTGAGAGTAATTTATTTGCAGATCTGCGCAACAGTACTTTCCGCGGGGGCTATAAGGAGATAGCAAGGTTCCCCCTTGAAGAAGTGCCTGACATGAGCGTTGAGGATAAAAAATCGTGCGAAGACATCTTGCAAACGGGCACCCTCGCCTAACAAGGCGCATGGATGACTTAGGGCACAGTCTATATAGTTTGACAAGAATGCCTGAGCAAACCATGCAGTCACTAGTCTATCGGGATGTGGCAAGTCAGGGCTTATTGAGCAACCGATGTGATGATGCAAATACACTTCTACTATGCAGTCAGTCGAATTCGTTCGAATGCTGCATTAAAATAATTCTATCTACCTACGTTGAAAACCTTTTCGGTTGCCTAACGTTATGTTCCTTCACCCATATTGAGTTTCTCTAGATAAGGAAGTGCTTCCGAATCTGAAGTATCGGATAAAGGCTTCTTATCGTCTTCAGGTTCTATGAGGCGGTAAAACTCCCAGTCGGGGTTCTTTTTTATCGTAGCAGGATTTACATGATTATTCAACGTGAAATGGGGGACAATGGTAATCTCAAGATCCACGGCGATTTCATCCGGGGGTTGCATCCCGGAACGCTTCTTTCGCACCAAGCTGATAAGCCTAGGTCTGTGTGCATTGCTGTGCCTCAGCGATACCATCATTGCTACGCTACATTTCTGGGCAAATTTAATCCACATGCCGCCACCTCGGAGATAGTACCTCGCAAAACGTTCTTTGATATCGAAGGCCGAGTAGGGAACGAGTTTGAAGACCCAGGCTGAAGTTTCTCCCTCATGGCGCTTCATGTAGTCGCATAGCAAGATGACCTGATTTTCGTTCGTGTTACCCTCCGTTTTCCTAAAATGCAAGTAGCCTCTGAAGCTGCTGCTGTATCCGGCATAGAGGCAGTTGAACATCGAGGACCACGCCCCTGGGGGCTCTATACCAAACAATTGGTATCCGATGGCGTCGGAGTTGGCCGGGAAGTGAATTCGCCGAGTGTCGATAATATGCTCATGTGAAGGCAGAAGTTTCTTGGAGACATGGAAGGTATTATTCCTCAATTCACTGTCCGACTTTACAGCTCTGACCCTGCTCGCGAGCATGTTTCGAGAAGGATGAGCTCGGACATATGTGTTCGGGCCTACTCTTCGTAGGTATATCGCACAGTATCCACTACGAGTCTGGTGGTCTAGGGGAAGAACAAGACAGCCTAGGCTATCAGTAGGTGGCTCATGTAGACTGGATTTAAATCGGATTCCTCTGTTCGTGTCGGAAAACTCCGTGGTTTGCGATACGTCGTCAATGGGTAGCAACGCCATGGTTCTATCTTGGAAATACGAAGGTGAAGATGCCAATATGCCGGTGTGCATGCTTTCGTGGGCAGTTGAATCGATCCACCCAAAGATGGATAGGTCGGGGGTTTGCTTAATAATTTCCTCCTGGAGGCGTATGAATGCTTTCGGACCCTCCCCGTAAAGCATCGCCATGTTGATATCAAATATTCCCATGAGGCAATATGCTATGTCTTCCTCCCTTGTCGTGACCCTTGAAGATGCCCAATGCATCCGTGTTGCAACCGGTATATCATTTAACGCGAGACGGCCCTCCAAGACATCTAGCGATATCCCCGTTATCTCCTCGATCTCTTCTCCCCATTCCGTCCTTGAGCCACGACATTCCCACCATTTGTCGTAAAACATCAGTTTCTTTGGCGCAATCAGCTCTTGCAACGTCCACCCTCGCGTGAACCAACGTGCTTTGGGGAAGGAGTTTGGGTCCTTGTCCAAATCTTCAATGACCGCAAAGCATACGATAGCTTCCTGATACCACCGGAACATGGAGTTGATAGCCTCGCTCAATTCAGCACTGCTTCTCTTATCAATGCAGCAAGTATCGACCCACGCCCAACTCAGATCATAGACATCTCGCGCGATGTTGCAGGTCATTACAATCTTTCTATATCCAGGTCTTGCTGCCACTGGAGATGAACGGAGGTCATGGGTCATCTCTTCGAAAAGCACTTCGGAGCCGTCGGGACCCCATGTGTGCGAGAGAATGGCGTATGGCGGTGGATTCGCAGAGAATTGCTTCAACTCTAGGGTCTCTGTATTGATAAGCCTCATCTTCCCATATCATATATACGAGAAAGTTTATGGCTCAAGGCTTCTACAGATTTACGTGTTGATGAGATGGTGTAGAAGGCTAAAGTGGGGGAGGGGCCTAGTGGGGGCCGAATTTATGTGGAACCTGAAATTAAGCTTCAGCCTGAGAGCTGACCACCCCAAATAGTAACGAGTATCCTCCCTAAACGTTTAAGAACGACTACCAAAGCGCAGCTCGGTCGGTCAGTGGATCCAGGTGAAATATCGTACACACCTGCAATGCCGAGCAGGGGTATTTTGTGTCATGCGATAGACCGACATTATGCAAATCATCAGCACGCCTCCACTGGCTAGTAGGTAGGTACGCTAAGAACAAGGTTAAAATTCAATTCAGACATACATAAAGAAGCCTTCAAGTGTTTAGAGGTGAGTTTTAGACATGAGGATCTAATGAAGGGCGAAGGAAAAGACAAACATGAAATTAAGGCATCGAGTAATCTTCAAACAGTTTCCAGAACATTTTCCGTTATTGCGCATTGGCTGTTTCATTGAACACAATGTTGAAGGCCCAAATATATGTGGAGCGACATGGTGGCATAATGCAACGGGAAGTATTAAGAGATGTCAATGTTGATGACCCTATCAACTGAGAAAGAGACACAACCAAATTAGATACAGCAAATATTCTTTAGCCGCCCACAACCGGCTCACCCGCTCTCGCCCAACTCTTCAAACATATGTATATCATGTCTCTAACCCCAGACTGGCCATATGGTTCTCCAGAATCTTCACCGCTACGTCTACCTTCGGCGTCTTGACAGTCTTGGCAGCTTTCTTCTTCCCAGCCCGATTGAGGAACATCTCCGCATCATTAAGCTCTTCAAGCAAGAACCAAGTTAAACGGTAACCCCGACCAAAATATCGGCTGTCAGGAACGTTGCGTGGGAGGCCTTCAGGAATTTGGATAAGCTTCCTAGCGAACAACGCCTGATCAATCTCGTGGAAGATCTTAGCGCAGTCAAGAGTTAAATGGACATAATTGAAGTCCATTTCGCTCAGAACTTGCGGGAGAACTAATTCGATGCGTTGCAGAAAGGGGAGGAAACCGGAGTCATCAATTTCTGACTTCGTCAATTTATCAGTGGTGGCCTTTTCAAGCTCCACATCAATGCGGTGGAGGTAGTCTATGAGTTCCAGCTCTCCATTGGTATCATTGAAGTAGTGCCGAATGATTTGCGAAATCGGTGAAGGGAGAAGATCTCGTGCCGGCTTGTTCGTCTGAATTCTTGATTCTAGCCCGTCATGAAATTTCTTCATCTCACTCACAACGTTCGGGTCTAGCTTCTGACTCGCTACAATCTCCTTGAAGGGAATCCCAGAACTTAGCAGAAACCGCGTAAAGGCTGCTCCAGCATTCATCGGACGCTCCCCTCGGAAGATTGTTTTCATATGCAGCTCCCATGCCTGTTGGATTTTCTTCCATACGCCTTTAAGATACCCTAGCTCCGAGAGAGCGTTGATGACGTGGCACATACAAAATATCTCCGCCGAGGAGTTTGCAAATGCCAAAAAGATCTCTTCTTTCAAGACCCGAAGATGTATAAGCGGCTTACTGCATGCGAGCAGGTTTCCACGGCGGAAGAAGTCTCCGTCTTTCGAAGGTGTTATGTATGCCGATTCATACGTTTTCCGCATGTCAGAGGACCCGACATGATCAGGCGTATCTATCTGATCAAGTTGCAGTTGATGCTGTTGACCGGCAGTCATGCCAGCACGGCGAAGATTGTGAAGGACCTCGCGGTGTGTACCGCATAGAGCGTGCTCAGTGGGTAGCAGTCGCAGGGAGATATACTTTTGTTGCCGGACTGGCCACATCCCGATCCATGCGGAAAGGATCGTAGATGCCTTTCGAAGGGCCGAAACATGATCCTTGACATTCGCATCGTTCGTGGTCGCAAATTCTGCCCTGCCCGCTTCGTTCAAAGTCCGAGAAAATTCGTGTTGCCAATTCAAGAAAGTATCAAGGCATCTCCCGGACTTGCGCGGATCGCTGGGCTGCATGATCTGAAGGATCTCTGAAGCCACGATGGAAGGCAGCTCAACGTCAACCCCATCAAGAACCTCAACAAGAGCTCTCGAAATGCTGTCCAGGCTGACGGGCTGCGGAGGTTCTAGCCACACTTCTTTCTTGCCACCCGGATGAAAATATCGCCACTTCGATTTGCGGAGCCCCTTTGCAAGATCAAACACTGCTTGGGGAAAAGACCTTAACCACTCGAGACTTACAAGATCTAGCCCTAAATCCATCATGATTTGGATCAAGTAGCAATCTGCGGATATGTCTTTATCGGAGGTTCCTTTAGTTCGTTTCAGATATGGCAATGAAATGAGGTACCCCTTTCTTCGACGTCGCTGTAGAAGTACGCGTTCCAGTGTGGACACCGAGCGCTTCCAGATCGGCTCGTTCAGGATTGCTCGGAAGATCTTGTCATCCAGGCCGGAATTCTTAACCAAGGCATCGAACTGCATAACTGTGTGTTGAAGAGCAAAGTCCGTAAGCAAGCCGGCGACAATCCACTCAAACTTGCCCCCCCAGACTCTGTCCCAAACGCCAGATAGGTAGTTAAGGCGCTCCTTGATATCTGCAATGCGACAAAACCATTCTACCCTCCTCTCTTGGCTCTCATTGAGCATAGGGTGATATTCTGGAGCCTGTCCAACCTGTGGGGTTGTTGGATGAGATTCGTCCTGAACATCTTCCTCTTCTTCCTCTTCGTAATCATTGACTGTCAGATTGCTGAGAAGGTTGAGGAAAGGCTCCATAGGCTCCAGGGTATCACCGCCTTGGCGACGAGCGACTTGACGAGTGATCAACGGTGACAGCGTTTCGATGGAACTCTTCAAAATCCGCACAAAGGCAGCATGGCCTTCATTAGCTTCCGTACAAAGACCTTCTTCTTGCTCGAACTCGGCATTCACCTGCTCCCGCAAAGTGATTGCACGCTTGGTGGCGTGTACCACTCCGCAAGGCATGTATAACAGCCCGCCAGCCTCGGCCAGGAA
The DNA here is from genome assembly GCA_010015725.1 of Amniculicola lignicola CBS 123094. Taxonomy (NCBI): domain Eukaryota; kingdom Fungi; phylum Ascomycota; class Dothideomycetes; order Pleosporales; family Amniculicolaceae; genus Amniculicola; species Amniculicola lignicola. Next base: position 9,630 of record ML977716.1, on the reverse strand, counting down.
CGCTACCCGGTCCTCAATTTCTCTTGTGGAGATGTCGTACGGAGACGCCTGAGCGGCGGCGTTTGGGAGTGGCGGAACATATCCCGCTTCGTTGGAAACATTAACCAGCCAGGTGACAAAGTTGCTGGTGTCTCGCTTTAGTCTTTCATAGCGGCCGAGCCGAGGAGCCCTCCCAGACGTTGCCATGTCGTTAGCTTTATAGGCCTTTTCTTCTGTCGTGGGGTTGGGTTCGAGGTTGTAGGTTCTGGGTTGTAGGTTGCACGATGAGGAAGGAGAGAGAAGTAGCTCCCAAACTCAGGTTGCAGAATTATAAAGTCAAACTAAACAAGGAGGTTATAGCGCCTAATACGTTTTGCCGTCATGAGGGGGACCTTGTTCCAATCAGAGAACAATTCCTAGGGTTCTCGAGAGCTTCACGGAAAAGACATCGTGGAATTGACGTAACAAGGTGGAGCTCAGATTGCGAGGGAAAAATAAAACCCGACCGCGTGACCTTTTAGCAAGATTAGGAAATCGCTTTCCCTTGATGAGCACTGTCGACGGGGACGACTTGTCTTCCTCGATGCCACTCCTCCATCTTGTCCTTCTCGCTCCACCTCATGAGTCCCCAACCCCGCCATCCAACCCACATCATCATAACGAAAGACAGAATCTCGAGCAAGAGACAAATGCCGACGAGAATTGGGTAAGTGAAACGGTTATAGAAAAGGAATTGTGTTATAGGGTTCAGTGGAACGTGGGCGTTGTTGACTCCATAGGAGTAAACGCCGCTCCAGCACCAACAGTCATTGAAGACACCCGATACGGCGAGAAAGATGAGAACTACGCTCGGAAAAGCAATTGCAAAATCCTTGAGGAGGACAAGATACCAATGGAAACGGCCTCGGGCACCAAGCCAGGCCATAGCCCATGTGAATGCGGCGCTTGCGAAGAACAGGATAACGACACTGAATATCAACATGTTCCGGCAGTTGAAGGCGACTGGGGGAGTATTGTAAAGGAGGACGGATGCTATAGTTGATGAAACGATGACAGGCATCATGGCGAGCACTAGGAGAGTGTACGGACTCCAGTCTCTCTTCCCAGTTGAGAATGCATGCCTCTTCGGGGGCCGGTAAGTGTAGATGGACCCAGCCCAGCTCATGGAATCGAAGTAATCCTCTATGTCCGAATGAACTTTGAACTCCAGAACGTTTTCTTGAAGAACGAGCCACAAGTCCCGACGACCAGTAGCCTTTTGGACAAAGTCCTCGATGATATCGAAACAGGTCCGACTCGATGTGAACCCACCGATGGCGTTGCTGAAAAGGACAACTGGAATGATCCACGTCATGAACATGGTGGTACCAATTCGACCCCCAGGAGGCGATGTATTGCCGCCACCGACTGTACTTACGAAGGCGGAGACGAGCTGATACAGATACAGTCCTGTGGCTAGGAGGGTGCGAAGTCGCTCGTCAGTCCTGCTGTCTGCCAGACGTTGCGCGGTTCGATCAAGTAGGATCTCGAATTCTTCATATGAGACGCTCCGGTACTCCTCAATGTAGGCGAGGATGCGAGAAGGGTCGGTATAGAAGCCTACCAGTTCTTCGATGCCGCCAAGAACTGTACCACGGATTCGAACGGTTCGTGGGTCGAATGAAGCACCAGATTTTGCCAGTATCTTATTGTAGCACCGGGACCAAGCTTCGAGCTTCATGAGCAAGGACCATACGGAGTGAATAGGGTCCCCGAGCAGATGGATAAGCATCAAGTACCTCCTCTTGTCGAGTGGCGATACCTCTATGTTGCTGATTAACAGGAAGACTGGAATGAGCCATGTACTCAATCGTGGGCCAACATCTTCATACCACTCGCTTCCTTTCCCACAGACTTCGTTGCAGCCGGCTAAGGTCAAGACTGGACTCTCGAGGCTCGATTGGGGCATTCCAAACTCATCGCGGTAAAAGATTGTGTCGTTCGTGGAAATAGTGCCGTTGAGTAACGCTTCTTGCACCGCTCCGTAGCACTGGCTACGCATGAAGCCTGCATTCACTGTGGCGAGGAATAGAAAGACAGATGCCAAAGTCGCGCCATATTGTACTGTGGTCTGTCGGAGACATGCCATTGCTTCTGCTGTGATAATTGGACTAATTCTGTATTGAAACAGGTAGATTTGGATGCACTGATCAATAGTGGAACTGGGGGTGTTTTATATTCAGGCATCGAATGGATTGCTTAAGGCGATGACATGGGTCACAAGGCTGCGAGAATGACATACCAAGCAGCTGCATACTCGAGCACGTTGAGGCTGTGCAAGCCAAGTAGTTTGCTGGAAAGAACTCCAGCTGTGAGCCACAGCATCTGCACGTGTATTAAACTCGAAACGAGGGTGTGGCACTCCAAGAACGCTCTTGTCCACATCTGAACGGATACGAGGGGGCTGTGAAGAGTCGTACCACACAAGTGCTCGTATGAACATAATTCTAGCAAGCGCTGAAACGATCAATAAACTGGATGATCTTGAGAATGGTTGGAATACGGACCAGGTGAGAGACGTTGGAAGAAGGTTGACTCGAAGACTGCAATGGAGTTGAGAGGAGGTAGGATGACAAGGCGCATGCTGAGTCAGATGCCAATATCGGACGGAAAGTCACGTGGGTTCTTGTCGAGAGCAACAAACCGTCTACTATCCCGTACTGTGTAGCGAGAATCACACTGTAGCGAGAAAACTAATAGGTACTTAGACTTTGCAGTGGTAAAAATCCTTCCCAAGCCTACTTATTTTTACTGCTTGGGTTGCATGCTGCAGGTCTTTCCTAATCGTCGATCAATCGCTGTCTAGAAAAAGCCTAGTTTGTGAGGGCCTTGTTTTATAGCAGTACAGGACATCTCTATCACGGCTCCAACGCCGACTTCACAATCCATATACCTTAATATATACAGTCTCGGAGTCTTAGGATTACGATGATAGACCATCCTTAGCCCCATGGCAGCTGAAGGAAGCCACGCTAAGCGAGATGGCCCTGGTAGTTTCCAAAAGTTAGCGTGGAATCAGTAACAAGGAAATGTTGGTTACAGAACCATCCGACCAAGGCTGTGGCTAGTGTGGCTCCGCGACACTTTACTAGCGCTCGGAAAATATAAAACTCCGACGCCAGAACAGTCATCTGTCCGCTCGTTCCCTAAAGGCACAACTAATGGCCGCTCCAGAGCATCAAGGCTCAACTTCCTTGATATTTTCAGTACGGCCGGGCGTGATAGTGAAGCATCCAGCTGAAGTATGGAAAGAATCCTCAGCGTATACACGGCTGACACAGAAAATTGCAAACAACTTCTTAGTTGAACAGAAAATACTGGAAGCGCTAGGGCCCCACCCTAGTATTGTAAAGTATATTCTTGTTGCTGCAGCATACTGCTTCACTACTAACGATCCCTTTAGATACTATGGATAGCAAGACAAGCCTGAGAGCCGACGCGGCTTGCTTCTTTCCAAAGCCAGCTATAGCAACCTCCAACATTACCTTGAAGCGAACTATGATAACATCCTGCTTTCTACCCAGCAGAGGTGGTGCCAACAAGCTGTTGAATCCGTCTCATACATTCACTATCATGGGGTGATACATTCTGATCTGCGCCCTGATAATTTCCTGGTTCACGCAACAACACCAACTTCGTTAGACCTATGGCTTTGCGACTTTGGTAGCTCAGTCTATAAGAAGCTCGGTGTAGATGGGGGACAGCTTCCTGATCCTGGTTTCTTCGACCCGAACGCAGAATGGACGTCAACAACGGCAACTGACATATTCAGCGTCGGCTCTGTTCTCTACAGCATCGTCTCGGGACATTGGCCGCACAAAGATCTTGGACCATTCAAGTCGGCGGAGGATTATCGAAGCTACGATGAGCGGGTCGAGGAGCGTTTTAAGAATCGAGAATACCCAGATGTCGATGGGCTTTTTGGAGGCACTATTATCCTTGGATGTTGGACAAAAGAATACTTGAGCGCAGACAATGTCTTACAAGCACTAGACCATGAGATAAAGAGTACACAGGAATGTGGACCCTGAGCTATAGGCTTCATATAAAGCTACTGCTAGATTACACTAGTACATATTGCGAGGACCCCTCCTTCTCCGCTCGGCGAAACTCTCGGATTTCTCAGCCTCACGCCTGCTAACTTTGAAATTCAGGGAGGTAAATTATTGCTAACAGTGCTCAAGTATTTGAGTTCCGAAATCTGAACAAGTGTCGACAGTCGCCATCGAACAGGGTGAAGCGTCAAATGCAGACCCTGATGCAATGACAGTCCAATCAACGGCGACACTAACGTGATGGTAATTTTCTTGCCACATGCTCGTATAAGCTGTATAAATAGCTAAAGAAAGTGACCAGACTGGCGATGGAAGTTATTGCCTGCGTAGGGAAGACTTAAGGTGCTAAAATAATAGATTCATCTCGCTACAGTGTAGTGCTCGCTACGCAGTAAGGGATAGTATATAGGTCCGAAATCTAGTTTCGCATCAATTGGTAGATATGCACTTCAACACATTGAAAGCACTTAGTCGAAGGCCAAAATCAAACTTCCTCCTCGACCTCATCCACAGTGGGAATCTTTGTCAAAGCCACTCCCATGAACGTCGCAACCTTCCTCACACAGCCAAGTATTGTCTCAACATCTTTCTTCGACATCCCGACCCTCCTCGCTCCTCGAATATGCCAGTGCGTCTCCAGCCGCAGATTCTGAATCATAATGCCCACCAAAACCAGCAATTCCGTGTCCAAGTCATCCAGCACCTGCCGATCCGAAAGATAAAGCCCATACGTGATCTCTGTCGAGATCCATTTGAAATCTTGATGAGCTTTAAAAAGGTCCAAAGTAGGTCCGATATTGTGCGTGTAGATCTTCTGCATCCAGTCCATGCCCCGCTCATGGTTGGCGTCATCACGATTCCAGTTCTCTCGACTGAAGCTGTAGTCGCGATCCTCCTCTTTCTCGGTCTTCATGATAGCGATGACAGCTTCTAGGGGTTTACATACACCGATGATGGAAACGAGTTTGACGAGGACTTCCCGGAGACGTCGGACCAGGGCCTGGCGCTCGCTTGATTGGGAGTACTCGGGCTTGCTGATGATGTAGAGATAGAGCTGATCCGCCATTTCGGGTTCTGTTCCTCCCACTAGGGCACTGAGTGCTAGAATATACCATCGCTCTGCGCCTAACTCTGTTGCTTTGAATGTTTGCTCGATATCCTCGAAGAGCTCTGTGACCTCTGGTCGGACGCCCGGTACTTCTTTCGTGGTTGCCATAGTGGATTGAGCGACCGCAGTGATTTGGGCTCTTTCAACGGCACTGTTCAGTGGTAATCGGTGGAAGGAGGTGGGTGTAAGAAACCTTGACTGTACAAAGACAATTGCTCCACGGAATGTTCTCCGATGCGGCTTATATATGCTGATGCAGCGTAGCGGAATTGGCAGGTAACGTTGCCGCAATAGTGAGTGGCACATAAGCCATCAGCAAGACCAAGAGGGAAATTCAATGTTGAGTGCTATGAATTGTTGATGCACTTTTTTGTCCAAAGTCCGCGTACCAATAGACATCCTCTCGGCATTTGACCACCGCGGGCTAGCGCGTCCGAGTCTCGGACTTGTCAGCAAGTCACGTTACTTTGAAATGCATGCTTAGTTCCTGAAATAGGAAGTAAAGGGTGGTGAATACAGGGGCGTCTGAAAAGCCATTCCATGTTTAGGCAGAATTGGAAGAAGTTTTCGATCCAGCGTTATGATGTCTGACATTCCCACTCCAGTGACCTTATTGTTTAGGACGACCGCCGACTGCGTAGGCAAGTATATGCACAAGACGCATCCATCGACAGCAAGGTCGGAGGATATCTTACCACTTCCCGGTGAGCTCAAAGACGCCCCATTGGTGGACCATGAAGAATGCGCTCTCGTCGTTTCCCACTCGGGTCAGTTGTGGCGTTCGACCTAAGGGAAGCTCGCTTGTTTTTGCTACAACCGGCGACACTCGCAACCCAACACTGCAGTGCTTTTTATCAGATTTGCATGTCGATGGCTATTGTAATTCCCATTTGCGCGGATGGTTGTTCCGTAGAGAAAGTGTACAGTTAAATAGCATACACCTGTTTCCATTGCAGTGCGCAGTGCGATTAGAGAGGTTAAACATCCACAGTGCAACGGGAACAAGTATTTGGTGCTCGGACCTTTCGGTGGAGTTGAGCATTCCATTGACATACTCTCAGGCTACCAATCGACAACATCGTTTTCAAGTAGCAACTACCAGCAAAACGTTTATTTATGACCCAGCTCGAAGACTGGACCAATTCCCTGTAACCTTCAGTTTTCCGGAGCGAAATTGCTCGGCCTGGACTCAGTTGGCTCAGATGTGTATTGCTCCGACTTCCACTGTCTCTCTAATCTCTCATTCTCGATTTCCCGGTCGCGGTCCCGCTGTGCTTTACGTGCTTGTTCGCGCTCTTGCTCCCTACCTGTTCTTTAGTAGCTGATCAGTCATCAACAAGCATAGATGGATTAGATGTTACCATTTTTGGGCGTATTCCGCGTACGTGCCATCCCCGCTGGGGCTAGTCTGATATTTCTTTTGGGTAGATGGCTGTGTTACGTTAGATCAAGGCTGAAGATATAAAACCACATGACCAACGGTATTTCCCATAGTGGTGATGAGTCAGGAGAAGGAATTAGGTTGATTCTTGTTGTTGAAGGATGAAATAGCTTACAGTGGTATGAGGTGGTGTGCGGTCTTTATACGCCGGGGTAAGAGTCACTGCTGCTGCTGCTGGGCAGCAGCGATGGATCACGCTGTCCCATCAGTTCAATGCAGCTTATCTACAAGTCTTCGGAACTGACCAGTGAAAATGCCTCAGCCGTAGGCATCGATGATGGGAATGTAGCTTATGGGGAAGTTTCCGGCTAGAACTGCCCCCTACAACAACCGTGTTATCACAAGAACTCTATGATAAGATGCCGTGACGGCTATGATACCTCAGTGGGCGCACTCTGCCGTACCTACTTATGGAAAAACCTATAGAACGATGACCTCATTCCATACACTCTTTCCCTCATTGGATGAGTTCAAGCATAGAATCTCGCCAAACAGATCACATTACCATATCTCTGAGGATGTATCGACTGTTATATTTCGAAATACATCGGTGTCCTTTTTAATTCCATTGCAGTGTGAAAGATGCAAGTACAGCCATGATTGTGAGAGATTTTTATTTTGCCAATGTTGCATTGTCGGGAACCACGGAATTGAATTGCGATAGTCCGGCCAACTTCAAATCGGTTAGGAACAGTCTGAGGAATCATTTCAGCTTGAGAGGATGCAGTCAAGAAAGTCGAAGTGGTTTCCGCCATCTCACATCACATACACCACAGCACATTGGCAAATACTATTCCAGGGAGCAAAAACCATACTGAATATATCACTAACAGTGGCTGTTTAGTTAATAATCATCTGCATTCACGTCGTAAACATGAATCTTTGAAATAACATGGCAATTCTTGGACTATACACATATATATTCAATTCTGATGGCGAGAAGTTCGTATTTCAAGGTTGGTTCGACTATCATACTGTGCTTTTGGGAAGATCTTGTCCACAATAGAAGCTAACAAACAATATCAGCGGCATGTGACATGAGATGAACCTTCAGGTACCAACCTCTCCTTGTTTGATGACGTTCTTGTGATTAGTCTTCCAGAATCAAGAACGCGCCAACACTGATATTCTCAAGACCATCCACCAAGCAGACGCGAGTGGGGCCTTTGTTCACGTAGGCTGCGTTGACCTCGTCCCGCAGGTGGCGAGAGATTTCCTCCATTTTCCAATCGCAAACATGGACAACGGGAACTGCTCTGTGTCCGTAAGTAACCAAGGAGACTTTCAAATTCACTTTGTTCTCGCGGGAACCCGATTTTGGAAGCAGGTACATGTGAATGGGCTGGCCTCGATCATGATTTCCCTCGCTCGCTTGAATGGTCGACTCGATATGCCGTTGCAGCCGGGTGCGGTCTTTCTTCTCCACTTGGACGCTGATGGTTGGAATGGTGATGAAGCCGGTAATGTTCCTGGCATTGGCGCATTGCCATGTTTGTTCTCCGCACATCACACAAGGTGCGGTAAGGTGTTCGACCTTCCTCAATATGGCGGCGCTGGGGGAGGTCATCCGACGAGCGCCAGGAGCTCTCTTCCCTTGGGCAGTATGAGAAGACGAGGGAGATGCCGTGGTGAGAGTGGAGGCTTGGTTGGATGATGGTGATGCAGAAGACCGCGGAGTACATTGCTCAGATCGTTGTTCTGAACAGTTGGAGGAAGCTTGGGTCGCCATTCGAGATGCCAAGGGGCGAAGCGGATCATGGTAATTGGTGTCGGGACCGCCATATCGGATGGCAGGAGCTGGGGACGACTCTACACCTGGGGTGGATTGTGACTGGTAGCGAGCGGTACGTGCCCCGAGAGACGATGATGTGGACCTGCGAGCTTCCGGATTGTCCTCAGAGAGGGACGGTACCAGCTCCCTTGTGGGTGAGATATGGCGAGTATGCGGCAGGCGATACGGAGACATGATGCGCTCAACAAAAGACTGCCCACGAGCTCGACGACCCGACAGTGCCGCAGAAGGCGGCGGAGGTGTCCAAAGCAGAGGGGCGCGCTCTCTCTGATCAGGGACTTCCCCATAGGTCGGGGGAGTGCCTGTGTGCCATGGGCTCCGAATCGTTGGTGGCTCGGGCTCAGCAGAGTGAAAGATTCGCCTGAAGACCATCGTGACTTCTAATAGTGTGAAGATCAAATGGGTAAATGATAAAAAGAGGAAAAGGAGAAGAATAAAAGTTGGTCCGTGAGGACTTGAGGCTCCTTTTATATGATGACGAACATCTCAGCTGAAAGGGAGTCACACATGGTAAGAAGTTGTTGGGATTCTTTGACCGCGTGATACCCATGTGGAGCCCGAGCTGGACCATTGAAGAAGCTCATTCCTCATGACTTCAACAAAAATGTTCGTTTGATTGGATTGGGACTTCTTGTTCACAACTGCCTTCTCGGCTACCCCCCTTCTACGACAGCTCGGTGTCTTGTCAGGTATCCAGTAGCTCATATGACCCCCTTGATTCACGTCACTTGAGTCCTCAGGATTCAGTCTTCACCAATGACTGTATCCCACCAAACACTCTCAATGGGTTTACGGTGCACCAACAGAATATCACATCGAACATACTGTTCGCGAAACTTCGAGTGAGAGGGAGCGACGGCTAGCATCATAATTCAGCTGCTTCCCCTCTTTTAAAGACGTCTGAAGTTTGGAAAGATGGTCTCCAAGAGTCACAGTCCAATAGCCTTTTAAATGCATTGCTTCAAACAAAATAGATTCCTGACATTTAGGTCAAACCTGTTCTGAGAAGCGGCCTTGTTATTCGATCCTACATTTTCTCTTCTCACAGAACCTGGGTTCGTTGATTAGGCCTGTGCTTCCGTCGATTCATCTCAGAAGATGCTAATCTTCTCAGCTCTCCTTCTGTGAGCAGAATCAGGGGTAAAGATATAGTGGAGGTAACGAGGTGTATTAAGTGTATGTATGTGTGTGTATAAGTGTACAAGTGTTGATCTAT
>ML977715.1:9891-40009 GCA_010015725.1 Amniculicola lignicola CBS 123094 | reverse complement strand
GCTAGGCCCCTACTACTAAGTTTCTAAAGCCTAAAGGGTAGAATTAGGGCTAAAGCTATAAAGATTATATAAAGAATATATATATATCTTCCCTTTCTAAAGTATATATCTAGTAAATAGCTTCCTAGTTAAGGCTATTATAACTAAGAGACTTAAGTAGACCTATAGCTCTAATACTAAAATTAAACCCTAACTTAAGATAAGAAGGCTACTTTCCTAATAGCCTTCTTAAAAGATTAACCTGAATATAACTACTAGAAAGAATAACCCTACCTTATCTAAAGCTATACTCTATATATATTAACTATATATTTTCTAGAGGTCCTTAGTATCTCCCTCCTCCTCTACTACCTCCTAAGGACTATTATCTAGTCTATCTATATAGTATAACTTCTCTATTACTTTATCTAATAGCTGCTAAATACTACCTAGCTCTTTAGTCTTACTAAAAGCTACCCCCTATATAATCTTCTTAAATTTATCCTTATAGAGCTTAAAGTTCCTCCCCTTTATATAATCTACCTACTAGGCTCTCTTAAGATCTACTAGGAATACTTTATTAACTAAGAAATAGGATATTAGTAGGTACTCTAGTATCTAAGCCTTGTATTAAATATCTATAATATAGTTAGAATATCTAATTAATATCTTTAAAATTTATACTTACTAGTTTATTACTTATACTTCTTATCTTCTATATATATTCTTTTATTATTATTATAGTCTTTATAACTAGTAGTCTTAAGCTCTAGTACTTTAGTAATATAGTATATAGCTACTATATTAGGTATTCCCTAGTAGGAGAGTTAGTATTGGAAATATTATAAGAATACCTAAAGAACCTCTTCCCAACTTATATAAAGGAATTACCTTAGTCCTTTATAATTAATATACTAATATATACTAATATTAGATAGTAGAGGGGCCTATATAGGTATAAGTAGTTTCTAGTTTACTCCTTAAAGAATATTACCCTTTTTCTAGTTACTATTAGTATATAATTTTTATATATATTTAACTAAATAAGAAAAGAATAGTTTAGGTGTATAATACTTACCCCTAGCTTTAAGAATACTTTCTACCTAGCCTTTACTTAGAGGGAGGTAGTATAATTACCCTTCTTCTTATTCTTAGTAGTATACTTTATCCCTGCCTTTCTAAGCTTTAATCTTAAGGTAGCCTTCTATATATTATTAGTAAATAAAGTTAATATATTTTAGGATTAGGAATATATACCTATATAAATAAAGTATCTCCCCCTTCCTCCCTAACTACTATAGTATATCTACCCTTAATATTTATGCTTAACCTTATTATATAGTAGTCTATAACACTTATAGTATAGCTATCTAGATAAGTAGAATTTAAGATATCTAGATCTTGAACTTAGTTAATAAATAGGTTATTATCTTTAGATATAAACGCAACCTATTTCTCTATCTTACCTATATTTACTAGAGCTTTTATCTTAGTATTAGTATTAGCTATAGCCTAATAATGTTAAGGCTTAGTAGTTAAAGGGGAGAGGTAGTCCCTAACCTTAGATATATATATAAGTATCTTCTATAGTATAGGTATAGTAGGGTTATTTAATTAAGTAGTAATAGGGGTAGATAGGAGACTTATAAGTGTATTCTATTATAGTATTAGAAGTAGAGCCTAGAATATATTAGCAAGATATAGTAAATATATACCTAAAGAAAATATACTTAAATCTAAATATAGAGTATAGTTAAACTAAGGACTAGAAGCTAAAACTACTTAAGGAATATTTTAAGCTTAGGATTAGTCTCTAGAATACACTATATAAGGATAGTATAGTAGTCTAGTATTTAGAATTAGAATATTTATATTTTATAAGGTATTTATAAGTAGGATATACCTTAGATATATACTTACTATACTAAACTAGTATAACCCCCCTTCTCTAAAGTATCCTTATCCTTACTTAACTTTAAGTTTAGCTCCTATAGTAGATATATCTACTTTAGGTATATAATAAGATCTCTATAAGTTATATAGTATATCTAATAAGAATATATTAGCTTTAGCTTCTAAGTATTATCTAGTCTAACTTATAGAGTAGATAGTCTATTTATTATTAGTAATTTTACTAGGGATAAGCTACCTATATATTTACTTATAGCATTTAATATAGATATTCTCCTTTAGTCCTACCTTCTCTTCTTTAAAGTCTAACTTAAACTCTAACTCTATAGTATATACTACTTACTAGAATATATTAGAATCCTAAGTAAAATATATATATAGTAATATACTATTAGCTAGAAGGATAGGATAAGTATTTTAGGATTATACTTAATTTAATACTATATATAGCAAAGCTTAAGGTAGATTTTAAAATAGGGCTATATCCTAATATTAGGTATATATTTATTAAATAAAAAGTATATATTCTTAACTTACTTAATAGTAGAGCTATATAGGTAGTAGGTCTTTACCTAGGAGTATAACTAGTAGCTAAGATAGATATATAGCTAAGACTACTATAGCTACTTATACTACTATATAGCTTACCTACTATACTACTCCTTTACTTATATTAGTATACTTATTATAATCTATTATATTAGTAGGTCTAGAGGCCTATATAGATTAATACTAAGGTAATATTAGCAATATATAAGATATATATAGTAATTAGGTACAGGCTATAAGATTTTAAAAGGTAGGGGTTAGGATCTGTAGAGGTTAGGGACAGGGTGGCACAGCAAATTAAAAATTGGTCAAAGCGTCACTAGCAGGTTCTAGCTTTATTTTACAATGGTGCAGTTCTGCCGTTTCCTGGTCTGGACGCGATGCAGCGGCTTACTGTGTACTGCCCCATGCACAGCACAACTAATATACCCTCTATAATCTCCTTACTCGCTGTACACCCCTGACGAGACGGTGCCAGCAGAAGTTTCATGCAAAGGGTGGGGTTCCCAACAGTAACACTATTACTATTTACGGCCCTTGATGCCAATCCAGACGAGGGCAAACCACGGCCTTCTACCCAGCATGCTCAAGACATAGGACGCGAAACTTCCATCAGAGGCCACCAGCCTGCCTAGATCTTGCCCATCAGGACCTCTTCCTTCTCGATATCAACCCCAATCTCCTCCTTGACCTGCTCTGCAACAGTCTCACGCTTCTCGGGCTCGAACATGCGATCAACCTCTTCCAAGGTCAGCCCACGTGTTTCCACGTACAAAAAGTACACGAGCGCGACCAGGAGTATGTTGAAACACGCGTTGACAAAGTACATCTGGTAGCCAATCGCGTCCAGTCCAAATGGCGCAACCATGGTGATGAACAGACCGCACGCCTTGGTGGTCATGGTGTAGAATCCCATACCCACACCGCGGACATCGAAGGACAGAATCTCAGGCGGGTACAAGACAGTCAGAGGAGTGATTCCCCACGCGTAGAAGGCGTTGTAGAAGAAAATCATCGAGATGGTGCCGTAGATGCCGCTGTTGTTGGTCGAAGTCCCATACAGCTTGGTCAAGCCTCCGAGCAGGAACAGTGTGACGATTTGGGCGACCAGACTGAGGTTGCAGAGCGTCTTGCGGTTAAGTGCGTCCGTGTACCACGCAGAGACCAGCGCGGTGACCAAGGTCCAGGATGTGAGCACAATGTTGACCTCGAGTTGCGTGTTCGCATCCTTGATTCCCGCGTTGCTTAGCATGTCTCCGAAATAGAACGTCACCAGGTTGGTGCCTGGCAACATGACAATGACAGAGAAGGTCGACACAATCAGGAGCTTCTTTCGGTTGGCCTTGGTTGAAAGGGCGTGCATGACGCCCTTGGAGTGCTCTTTCTCGAACTGGATAGTATCCACAATTTCGCGGTACTGGACCTGGACTTCCTCGGCACCGCTGTCATTGACAATCTGAAGGATCTCGAGGGCTTCAGCGTGGAGATCCTTGCTGATCAGCCAACGAGGCGATTCCGGCACGAAGAGAAGAATCACAATTGCGCACACGCCAGGAGCAGCCTGTAGAATGGATGGAATCCGCCATGCCCACGTCGTTGTGATGCCTTGGGTCTATGTCTTCCATTTAGTATTCAGTAGCCGCAGGGGATTTCAGGTACTTACGCCATAACAAACACCTGAGGCAATCAAAGTCCCGACTCCCCAGCATGCGTAGTAAAGACCCAAGGCGAACCCACGATACTTGGTAGGCGTAGTTTCGGCTACCAGCACAGGGGCAGCAGTTTGAGCCAAAGCCATTCCCATGCCGACGATGAAGCGGCCCGCAATAAACATGCCGATATTCTGTGCGGCACCTTGGACGATGCCTCCCACAATGGCAATCACACAGGCCCAGAAGACTGTCTCTCGTCGGCCTCTCCAATCAGCGAGGTGCCCTGCAAATAGCGAAGCCAGTGCTCCTCCAACGTACGAGATGCCGGTATTGAGGGACTTGGTAGAGGTCGTGAGGTGAAAGTAGTTCGTATACGACGGCAGCACGTTCAGACTGCCCATGAGAGAGCTGTTGTATCCAACCATCTGCCTAGGTTAGACAAGAGTTTCCCGTGTGGCATCCATGGATGAATACTCACCACAGAGTCAACGACCGACACGCCAATCAGACACCCGATCATCACCATCTGCCTCCTCGGAATGAACCGAGAAATTCCGGCTTCCGACATCTCGGCGACCCAGAACGCGGATAGCAAAGAGTAACTGGTTAGGCAAACTCTCGCGTAGTGTATTTCTATCGGGCGTTAGCGGCCTTCCATCGCGAATAGGGATGGGCCTTCTGCACGGATAGCCGCGACCTACATTCAACGGGCCTATTTCCAGGTTGCTGCACACCTCACTGGATTGCACCACTGGCGAGTTGTGTACTGAAACGGAGCAGAAAGCAGAATTCCGGCGTCCACACTGTCCAGAATCGGTCAACCTCCCACCTAGGTAGGTCCATAAATATACATTTCTATGTCCCCCATTCTTGAAATACCGCCGAGTGCACCGGCTTCTCCGCGATACGTTATCCGGGCCCTGAATGCAGGAACCAATCCCCATGGGGCCCATAAATTCGGCACCGCCAAGCGTCTGCTTAATCCGATATCTGAGATTACCAGATATGGAAGGCATCTAAGCACGACTCCCTGAGCCTCGCCGCGTGGCAAAGGGGTGAAAGGTGGGGTTGTACGCTAGTTGTCTCGGTACATGGTGCTGTTCTCCGACGATCTGTCGGGGAACCCATGCATGCCGCCCACTTTGCAACTTTCGCACTTGGACTCATTAACCCGAGCAGCCTCGACCAGTGCGGCGTGGCGCTTATCCGCGAAGCAATCTTATCTCCTTTCTATCTCGAAGCCATGTCGACTCTCCCAGATGGGTATCTGCACAAGATCTACGCCGGTGTGCTTGGGAAGCTGATTGGTGTTTACTTGGGGAGACCGTTCGAGAACTGGACGTATCAGGAAATCCAGAAGGAACTCGGCCCGATCCATCACTATGTTCACAAGAGACTAAATCTGCCGCTGGTGGTGATAGATGATGATGTGTCTGGAACATTTACCTTCGTGCGGGCTCTTGAGGAACACGGCAGTGGAGCAGAACTGACTCCTGAGGAAGTTGGAAAGACTTGGTTGAACAATGTTATTGATCGGAGAACTATCTTCTGGTGGGGAGGCCATGGCATTTCGACTGAGCACACTGTCTACAACAATCTGAAGAATGGTATCCAGCCGCCCTTGAGTGGCTCGATCAAGACCAATGGCAAAACCATTGCGGAGCAGATTGGATCTCAAATCTTCATCGACGGATGGGCACTGGTAGCCCCCGGAAATCCAGCCCTTGCTGCTCGGCTATCCGAGGCTGCTGCAAGAGTGAGCCACGATGGCATTGCAGTAAATGCTGCAGTCCTATGGGCGGTGATGGAATCTGAGGCATTTGTGTCGAAAGATGTTGACCACCTTTTGAGCACAGGCCTCTCATACATTCCGTCAGACTCTCTCATCGCCGAGCTCATCAAGGATATCCGTGCATGGCATAAAGAAGACGGGGACTGGGAGAAAACAAGGCAGCGGATAGAAGACAACTATGGTTATGACAAGTATGGAGGCATCTGCCACATGGTTCCAAACCATGGCATCATGATCATGTCATTGCTATATGGCGGCCACGATTTCACACATGCGATGCACATCATCAACACATCTGGATGGGATACCGACTGCAACTCTGGCAATGTCGGATGTCTGGTCGCCATCATGCATAGTCTGTCATCCTTTGACGGGGGCTTGGACTGGAGAAGTGAACTGGCGGATCGGGCATTGATCTCCGGTACCGACAATGGCTATTCGGTCAACGACGCTGTTCGGATCACATACGACCTTGCAAATATGGCACGGAAGCTAGTTGGCCAAATGCCCCTCGAAGCACCAAAAGATGGCGCTCAATTTCACTTCTCTCTTCCTGGAAGCACTCAAGGGTTCCAATCGCCTTCGCCCCCTGAAGTGGTCACTGTCCAGCACGGTCAGGATCGCGGAGTAGACGCACTCGGAGTCCATCTCACTGGTTCGGCCAATACACCCACTGAAGTCGAAGTTCTCTCACAAACGTTCACACCACGCGAAGCTATCGAGGTGAAGCGAGACTATGAGATGATGGCATCGCCATTGATCTATCCCGGGCAGCGTATATCCGCCATTCTTACATCATCCGCCAAAAACACCTCACCCACATCTATCAAACTCCGCATCAAAGCCTACAACTCCACCGACGAACTCATAACCGTCGATAGCGACCGACTAAGCCTTCCCCCAGGGTCCGAAAACCGCCTCGAATGGACCATCCCCTCCACCCTGAACAACAAACCCATCCAGCAACTCGGCCTAACCATCGCCGCGAAACCCCAAGTTTCGGGTACAGTATGGCTGCACAGTCTACGTTGGGATGGAATCCCTACCATGGAGCTTGCGCGGCCCCGAGATGGCAAAGCCCAGTTTTGGCAATACGCATGGGTCAACTCAATCGATAAGGTGCACACAACGATGGGTCCATCATTCTACCTCGCCCATGACAAGGGCGAAGGGATCTTTACCCACGGCACGCGAGATTGGACAGATTATAGCGTCACGGCTACCAAGTTGGTTGTCAACCTAGGTGCAGCTCATGGCGTTGTAATAAGAGCACAAGGGCTGAACAGATATTACGCTTTCATTTTCCAAGCGGGAGGGAAAGTGGCGATAGTGAAGACTTGGGATGAGAAAAAGATTGAGCTTGCCACAGGAGCGTTTGAGTGGGCTCTCGACCAATCGTACGATGTGACTATCACAGTACAAGGGAATAAGATTGTTGGAAAAGTTGGTGATGTAGAGATAGAAGCGATTGATGAAAAGGACAGTTGGAAGGGAGGAGCGGCTGGGTTTGTTGTAACTGAAGGTTCGCTGTCGTCGGCTAGCCTCAAGATTGCGCCATTGAGATGAGAACTTTGGAGGGAGAATTTGGGATTGGGACTGTCGTGTAAAGGATAGAGTGGAATAAAGGGGCGATGGTAATGTAGATGTTTACTGAAAAGCGTGGAATCAATGCAAATTTGACAGCATATGTCGGAGGCAAATCGAGAGGAATCTGTACATCGTCTTCATCGTTTCTATGCTAACTACTTTCTATACCTACATCATAACGTTCAATCATGGACACAGCATCAAGAATCAAACTAAAGTGGGGCAATGGCCCACCCCTTAGGACTTGACCAACAAGCTGTGGCCATCCATATCGGCAGGTTGGCCCAATCCCATGATATCCAAGATCGTGGGCGCAACATCGCCCAGGACACCATCGGTTTTCTTTAGGCTGAAGCTCTCGGGAGCATTGGCCATGACAAAGGGGACCTTGTTGGTGGTGTGGGAGGTCTTGGGCTTGCCTTCTTCGTTGAGCATCTCTTCGGCGTTGCTACCGGGGTGTCAGTATTCAAGTCTGCCAAATACAGAGGTTGCATATACCCATGATCGGCAGTGACGAAAAGCACATATCCGCTCTCCTTGCACTGTTCATACACCTTCTTGATAGCCTTGTCGGTCTCTGTCACACCTTCAATAGCCGCCTTGTACACGCCCGTATGGCCAACCATGTCAGGGGGCGCAAAGTTGTTCATCAAGAACTCAAACTTGCCACTCTGAATGCGCTCACACAACTTTTCTGCCACGCCCATTGCGCTCATCTTTGGTTCGAGGTCGTATGTTGCGACCCGCGGGGAGGAGATCATCTCACGCTCTTCTCCTTCAAATTGCTTCTCGACGCCGCCGTTGAAGAAGAACGTGACGTGGGCGTATTTCTCAGTCTCGGCCACGTGACACTGCTTGATGCCCTTCTTCGCGAGATACTCGGCGAGCACATCAGTCATTCCCTGGGGAGGGAAGGCAATGGGGAAGGGGAATTTGATGTTGTACTGGGTCATGGTGGTCACGGCAATGTCCTTGGGGTAGGGGAAGTCGGGCTTTGGTGATCGGTCGAAGCCTCCAATGAGCTGGACAACTTCGCGCACCCGATCTGAGCGGTAGTTGAAGAAGAACAGCGTGTCGCCGTCTGCAGGAATTAGTCAGGGGACATCTGGGTACTCATCATAAGTGCTGACCTTGTATTCTTCGCTCCTTTCCGCCCACAATGATGGGCTTCAGGAATTCGTCCGTCTCGCCTTTTTCGTATCGCTCCTTGATGGTGGCCACCACATCGCTGCTGTCCTCGCCCTCGCCGGTCACCAGGCCCTTCATGCCCACCTCGACGCGGTCCCACCTCTTGTCGCGGTCCATGATGTAGTAGCGTCCGACGACGGTCGCGATCTCGCCGATGCCCGTCTCCTTGGCGGACTGCAGGAGCTCCTCCATGTATGCCGCGCCGCCCTTGGGATCCGTGTCCCGGCCGTCGCCGAAGAAGTGGATGAACACCTCGGGCACGCCCTGGTCCTTTGCGACCTTGAGCAGCGCCTTCAGGTGGTTGATGTGCGAGTGCACGCCGCCGTCGGACACAAGGCCCAGCAGGTGCAGCCTGCCATTGCCGTCCTTGGCCCGCGCAAACGACTCCTTGATGTTCTTGACGTCTTTCAGCTCGCCCTTTTTGATGGTCTGGTCGATCCGGACCACGTCCTGCCAGACGACGCGACCAGCGCCAATGTTCAAGTGGCCGACCTCGCTGTTGCCCATCAGGCCCTCGGGGAGGCCGACGGCGAGCGAGGACGCCTCGAGCTCCGTGTAGCCCTGCGCCGTGGCCGAGTCGGCGGCCTTGAAGCCGTCCATGCACGGCGTGTCGGCGGCGAGGATGGCATCGCCTTCCTTGGGCGACTTGTCGCTGGCGATGCCCCAGCCGTCAATGACGATGAGCACGGCCTTCTGGTCGACGTCTACCATTGTGTCGGGGCCAATTGGGTACGGGGAGGGGTGGGGTGGGTGGAGGGGGCTCGGTGGTGCTATCGAGCGGTGGGGTCAGGGAGGGAGCACAGCTGACTGCAGGTGAGGCGTGGTGTTTATGCTGCTGTGAAAGCGTTGGAGGGGCAGACGCGGGGCTCGAGGTTGGTGCCCCAGCAAAAGCAACACCACGCGAAAACACCACAACGTCACCCGCTCCATCCACGCTCGCGCCCAGCCCGCGGCCGACAGATAACGCCGAATAAGGAGAGCCTTTCGCTCGCGCACGCCCATTGACACCACAAAACTGCGCGCCGCAAGGCAGAAATAACGCGTCACAGCGGCCAATCGAACGCGCTTTCCGCTGGTCGGGCCGTGCCGGGGAGAGCGGCATCCCGCGCCCGTCGAGCTCAAGCACCGCAGGACCGCCGCAACACCGCACCAAGCCTCACCACCGCACCAAGCCTCACCACCGCACCAAGCCTCACCACCACACCAAGCCTCACCACCACACCAAGCCTCACCACCGTGCGTGCTCCTGCATCGCGACACAAACACAACACTCTTTTTCCCTCACAATGTCCGGCCCAGCGTCCCCCCACGCGCCCCTCTCCGCAACCACCTCCTTCCCACCCACGGGCGCCGCAACCCCCGCGCTCCCTCCCCAGCCCACGCCCGCGCTCCCGTCCCCCGCAACCTTCGACGTCCTGCCCGACCTCCACAAGCTCCTCAGTCGCCTCATCAGCACCTCCGCGCAACCGCCCGCACCCACCCCGACCCCCAGCCAGCCGTCCGGCGACGGACCGCTCGAGATCCAGAACCTGGTCACCGCTGCGACGGAGCTGAAGATGAAGATCAAGCGGGCGAGGAATGCGGTGCAGGCGCTGCCGGGCATCGAGAGGACGTGCGAAGACCAAGACGAGGAGATGAGGGAGCTCGAGGAGAGGATCAGGGCGCTGAAGGAGGTGCTGGGCAAGATGGGGACGGTGAACCGAGGCAGGGACGAGGATCAGACCATGACAGGGTGACAGAGGTCCTCTGGATGGCTGCTACGACTGCTTTAGATCAACCAATTTGCTTGGTTTTGGCCCGGGCATGTTTTGAGATTCTTGAACCGTTGGAGGGATATGAGCAAATCGAAGGGGAAATCCCGAGAGAACGATTGCATCTGCCAGAGAGTGGCCCCACGCAAGCAGAATCACCAGTCCACATACTATCGACAGAAGAGTCAACAGTGCTGGACACTGGCTTATTAAGGCGCACTCGGGGGACCATCGACCCGGTTTCTTCTGGCGATAAAAATGATGACGGAGGTATTCGAGCCTGGAGCCACGCACAGAAAAGCAGAACTATCACAAACGTACGAAGCGCTTGAACCGTGATCGGGAGTACAAAACCATTACAGTGCTGAATACATTGTCCTCCGAGTTCATCGTCCTTTACAGTACTTTCTTCTTGTGGATCAAACAAGTCACTTTACATCTTTGTTGCATTTTTGCGCCTGGTAGCTTCGTTGGTATTCGTACATTTCTCTCCAATGCAATGCTGCACGGCTTCGGCAAACCGCCAAGAACACTTTGTCAGGGCTGTATGTAGTGCACGCCGCTTCGTTCCAATATTCAAATGTTGGCGCAGGTATGTTCGTTTATGTTGCGTGTGGCGCTTCCATCAAGGTCCAATAAAACAGTCGAAAAATATTGCTGAGGCGGCGCCAAGCTGCAATGGATGTCCACTTCCTGCCCAGCACAATTGTGATCCGAATCGGCGGCCTCTTCCTGGACCGTGGACAAACGTCCAATCATCCACGATCGCGAACCAATGCCATATGCACGAGCAATTCGTATCTGCATTTTGCACCCTAGTCAATCTCCAGTCTGTATTCCCACATCTCGGAGTCCTTCACCTGCAACCGGGATTCTGGGCACCCTTTCACGAGGTGGCTTGCAACACCACCCGTCTCGATGCATAGTATGCCCAACGAGTATCCTGCTTTCCCGGACAGATCGATATTGTTGCACCAAAATGAACTCATGCTCAGCCATGCTTCCTTGCGCCGCCCAACTCAACTGAAATCTCATCTTTCGATGCATTCACCAATTTTCCCCATCCGAACTTCGCCTGCAATTGGACACACGACATTCAACACGGTACTTTATGCATGATCTAGGCCGTGGTTGTACAAAAAAGAACAAAAGCCGTGTGGCCGTTAAAGAACTTGCTGACAGCACGAACACACAGTCATTTGCCGCATGGGCTTGGATATGCAAGAGGCCAATATCACATCCCTTGCCCTCAATGGCTGATAACACCCTTCATAGAACATATACCCTACCAGGCATGACCAACCAAAAGCCACTTCCGCAGCTTTGTGGCCATCCCAAGCCGGGGACGGCTGACTTTGAGAATGAAAAGTCATCATCTTGACACCGACATACGCATACTGAGCTATTCCAGCGGCGTTCGTCCTCGGGAAGGTTGGTTGCCTTCTTTTCCCTGACAGGGTATATAAACCCATTTCATCTGCTTGAACAGGAGTGCTTTCATAGATAGCATCTCCGCTAGAAATGGATCTGAATTTCTTGTAACAAACAATTGGGTCGTTGGACAATTTGCTCTCTCGCGTTTTCTTCCTTCTACTACTATCAACTCCACTGCTTGTGCTTCACACCACTTTTCATTTCCACGGTTTCAACCATCCCCTGATCAGATTTCAAGTAGACTCATTCCCCTCCACCTCCACCTCCACCGCCACCAGTGAGTTTATTGTCTCATGGAGCTCAGTTGAAAAGGTTCTTATTACAATCAGCCGCCACCACCACCACCGCCGCCTCCTTCAACCCACCACATCTCAATGATGCCGCCTCCGCCCACTTTCATGATGTCTCCTCCACCACCACCACCACCACTACCACCCCGCAAGAAGTCAATACCTCCTGGTTCACAGCTACTACCCCGTGCTCTAAGCCTACATTCAATAGTTCAATTCCACAGTCACGCTTTACACCGCCCCGAAGAAATCACTGCCGGGCCAAAAGGCGCGGCACGATCCAACCAGTCTACTGCACCTTGTGCTCATCCGAACAATGGTACGAGCAGTTCCCCTCCCTCTGTTTGCCCTTACCATCATGGTGTCTTGAGCCTCGGGCCTGTTCCTGCCTCCAGTCTTATGACTCCAATGCAGCGTTTTCTCAATGAAGGCCCGGGTGAACAAGGTGCTTTGTTTGTGCAAGGTATCACAGGGGAACTGTCTATCCATAGGGAGTGTCTGTGTAGTGTGGTGGAAGGGAGTTAATATGGCAAATTATGTTGGAAGATTCTGAACCGTATGAGGTTGAGAGATGGATAGTGCACTTCTTGTTGCTGTTTCCTGTTGGCCTCCTAGGCAACCCGAAAATCCTTTCATCGGCCCGTATATACTTCACCAACACTGTATGCGCCTTGAATAATGTACCTCTTCGCTCATGGATGCCGTGCATTTAGACCAATAGCAAACAATCTAGCCCTAATATGCTAATGCCAAATATTCCCATATACAGTCTATTGCCTTGCACTGTAAAAAAGCCTTCTCTGCTTATGCAAAGTTTACATCTGTCCCAGCGGCCGCCCTCTCTTTACCTACTTCCTCTTCCTCCGTCATAACCCTACTCCTACCCGCCGCATCAATAATCCCCTTCGTGCGTTTACTCTCTACCAACGCCTTTATCAACGCGATCGCCACCTCCCTTCCCACCTTCAACTTTTCCTCAACACTCTTTCCCCCATCCTCCGTCGTCAAATCTGGCACGTGCAGAAACATGACCGGTCTCTCATCTTGCTTCAATGAGAAGTAATGTGCCAGCGAGTTCCAGTAGATGAACCCACACATGAAATTTCCCGCATCCTGCGAGATACGTACGTCGGGTTTCAATTCCTTCAAATCATCTGAATGCGGTGTTCCATAGCCCAGATTTGTTCGCCATCTCTCTAGCACGTCTTCGCTTTGGAAACTGGTCTGCAGCGCGGTCGGGAACTCGGAAGGGGGGAAGTGTTCCTCGGCTGCTTTGTCGGTAAACCTACCGCCGTCAACGTCAGGAATGGCGCCGTAGCCGCGGCCGTGGGCGCCATTTTCGAGAGTGTAGAAAGTGCGGCCGGCAGCGAGGCCGATGTGAAGGATTATGGACGGTGTGGGGTAAAGTTTGTTGGTTGGGGGGAGGAGAGAGGGAACCAATTCCAAGACGTTATCATAAGCAACGCGGACTGGGGCATGGTGGACGCGGATGTGGATGGGGGTTGGGTTGTCTTGAGATGCAGGGAGAAGAGCCGGAAGAGTGGACGCGATCTCCCAGGAAGTGTTGCGGGGATATTTCTCTAGGAATGGCTAAGCTTAAGTCAGCGACTTGTCTTCAAGGACGTAACAGTAACAGGAGAGAATATATAAGAAAAAATGCTTGCTGTGGTCGGAGGGATGACTAAGGAATACGCTCGTGTGACTTTTCATCGCCACCCATCTGAGGGAATGAATCGAAAAGGGCAGACGTAGAGAATAAGAAGACAACAATCTGCGATGACAGGAATTGAAATACGCACCCCGAAGCCGGTTACTAGAATCGTGACTGGCTCTTCTCTCTTTTCTGACGGTGGCTGCCGTGCGGCAGTCGACCAGGCTCGTGGCATGAATGGGCGTCAATGCTAATAGCTTTTACGTAGCTTATGCACGGTTAGAGTTCTAAGGAAACTCTCTAGGAATCTAATACTATTTAGCAATTGACTCCTCGTGCCCGACACGGAATGAGAGGATGGCTACATCTTCCGAAAATGACATCGCACGCCGGAGATCGTTTCCGCCCAAAAACCCTGCATTTCGGCAAACAGACATAGAAAATGGCTTACAGAACTAGAGAATCCTTGAAATATCGTATCTTTCTGAGATGCTAGTTTTGATGTTAGAAAGAAGACGTCTGGACGAAGATTGCGCGACTGTGGACCGAGCAGCCCTCGGCATCGCTGGCGCATCAATGCTAAATAGGTGTATTTTGGTGCAGGATCGAAGGCCCCGGACCACAAGACCAGCCCGCGGCCGCTCCCGATGCGAGGCCCCAACTGCCGTCCCGACTGAACACTCGAACCGTGCCGTACTGAGCTGCCCGTGCAGGTCTGCATTTTGCGGGGTAGTGTCACTTCGTTGGACTTGCAGTTGATGATTTTGCTCTGATACGTACATCAGCCCCAACCGCCTACATGATGTTGTTCCATCCTCATCCGACGACCATGTGAGGCGCATCCGCGGGACTTGAAACATAGTAGACGAACGCCGTCGGATAGCGACCTGAATGAGCGGCCGTCTGGAACCGTTTTACTTTTCCAGGTGGTCAAACTGTGGAGACACCCGCCGGAAAAGCTGGAAGGATCAAATGAATATAAACCCCATGAGTGAGCGAGAAACGGTATGCACTGATCGAACCCCCACCAGTGTGTGATACATCAGCCCTGACCAAAACGTCCTAGACCATCGCCCGCCTCAACCCTTTGACCTAAGCCCACTCGCTCGACTTCCTCGAGATTGACTAGATTCCTCCCTAAGAGCAGCCGAACATGTCCCCCACCGAACCCCCTCAAGCTGTCCCCTTCCATATCGCAATCGTCGGCGGCGGCATCGCAGGTCTGATCACTGCAATTGGCATCCTCCGCTATAACATCCCCATTACCATCTACGAGGCCGCCGCCCATTTCGGTGAAATTGGCGCTGGAGTTTCGATAGGACCCAACGCCGGCCGCGCCCTCGAACTTATATCTCCCGATGTTGCCCGCGCTTTCGACATATGTCGAACAGACAATCAATGGGAGAGTCATCGGAGAAACTTCTTCACATGCCGTGTTGGAGATGCAAGGAAGGCAGACAAGGACGGGTTCGTGAAGCCAGGTGTCAAAGTTGGGGATGCATTGTTCACAACACCGTTCAAGGTCGAGGGGAAAAGTGGAGGAGTGCATCGGGCGCATTTTCTCGACGAATTGGTTAAACAGGTTCCGGACGGCGTGGCAAAGTTTGGCAAGCGGTTGGATAAATATAGTGAGGCCGAGGATGGGAGCGGTGATGTCGTGTTGCATTTCCATGACGGCACCACGGCACAGCATACCGCAGTTATCGCGTGTGATGGGATTAAATCACGTTCAAGGGAGATATTGCTGGGGAAGGACGATCCGGCTGCAAGCGCAGTGTTCTCGGGAAAGTATTGTTACAGAGGGTTGATTCCAATGGAAGAAGCGACTGCATTGCTAGGAGAAGAAGTTGCTGCGAATAGTAACATGTTCTTTGGGTATCATGGCCATATGCTGACTTTTCCGATCGAGAAAGGAAAAACGATGAATGGTAAGCTAAATGAGCCCGGGGATCAGTTCTTAGCTAACAACGTATTTCAGTCGTGGCCTTTGCTTCCAAAGAACAATGGGAAGACAGCAAATGGGTCGTCTCGACTACCAAAGAGGAAATGGTCGCCGATTTCGATGGTTGGGGCTCGCACGTCCACAAGATTCTCAAGGCCATACAGAAACCCGATATCTGGGCTCTCTTCTACCACCCTCGCTGTCACACCTTTTACAAAGGTCGAATATGTCTCCTTGGTGATGCGGCTCATGCTACAACACCCCATCACGGCGCCGGTGCAGGCATGTGCATAGAAGATGCACTGATTATGAGCTGTCTCGCCAACGAAGCGAAGAGCGTGCAGGATCTCGAAAAAGCCTTCACAGCATTTGATGAAGTGAGAAGGCCAAGATCGCAGAAGAATGTGATCGAAAGCAAGCAAGCAGGGATGTTATACGACTTTGAACTTGAGGGTGATGATCTGGACAAAGTGGAGAAGAACTTCACGACAAGAATGGACTGGATCTGGGGGTTTGATATAGTTGCGCAGGTTGAGGAGGCAAAGAAATTATTCCATGAGGTGAAGGCGAAGATCTAGATATATTTATGCAGACCAGAATTGCTTATCTAATCTAGGCATGTTGAAATGCGCTCTACCTCCGTCATTTTGCCTATCCCCTGTACACAATTGAGTGTAAATTATGCTCAATCGATGACATCGTCCCTCAATGCCCACACCTGCTTTATCACCTCGTCCACCTTGCTCCTAACCGCATCGTGATACATAGCGTTCGTTAAGAACGTTTGAGCTCCCTTGATCTTGCTAGCCGTCTCCATACTCAAATCAAAGTCCACATACATATCATCGTAGTAGACCGCGGCGTATACAGGCACCTCGTTCTTCGCTAGTTGCTCCTCATCATACAGTGCTGGCCAGTTCTCGGTCTCAGCCAATGTATGTGCAACAGTAGCTAGTTTCGTGAGTTCAGGGTAACATTCGAACATGAAAGGGTAGATCATCTCGCCAGTGAAGTATATAGGACCGTCGGAAGTTAGGGAGAATTCGGGATGAAAGTTGAGAAGGCGTTGGGCAGACCATTTCGACGCTTCCCCTTGGCAATATATAGGCTCATGGAGGATGGCATAGATAACGTTGCTGTCAAAGGATTGGTCTGATTCGATGGCCATGATGGTGGGCCGGGTAAGGTGGCCGAACTGTGTGAGATCCGTGTCTGCGCGGAGGACGAGTTCGTGCACCGAATCGATCCCGCCTTGGTTCTATCAGTTTCGTGTGCTGGAATGTAGAAACTCTATTCCTCACGTACCGTGGGCACCGAAATTGATCCCAAGTTGAAGGAATCGTCTAGGACTCATGTATCCTTCACCCCCTTGAACTCTAACTGTTTGGTCGCCGAACCGACCGAGCAGATCAACGATCCGCTTCACCCTCTTGACATCTTCGGGGTACTTGGAATAATACTTCTCGTTTCTCGACTTGACCCTCTGATACAGCTTTTGGTACACCTCATCTGGACCATTGCGCAAAGGTGGAAGCCCACCGAACAGGAATACCTCCTTCAACCCGTCAGGGTAGAAGCTCAGGTAGGTCGTCGCACAGAACCCGCCAAACGATTGCCCCATCACACTCCACTTCCTCTTTTCTTCAGAATAGCCCTCCGTCAACGCTTTGCGCACGGCCTCGCAGTCCTTGACAATGGAATCGGCACGGAAACTCTTCATATAATCCGCTTGCACTCTCTCATCGCCTCTCAATTGCAGACTACTTTGAGAAATCGCGGTGCTCAATCCTGTGCCCCGTTGATCTAAGCAAAGAACTTGATAGCCCTTATCAAGAACAATTTTCGACCAAGCACTGTTCTGGGGACTCCTACATTCGAAGCCCGGACCACCCTGGAGATAAATGAGCCATGGGAGCTGAGATTTCTTCGGGTCTTCTTCAACAGGAGAGGAGGGATTGTAGTCGGCAGGCTTCTCGGCTTTGCGGGCTGAGCGCGCGAAGAGTTGAAGAGTGCCCAGGCTGGGGTTGGTGTAGTCACGGGGTACTTGGAAGAAGTGTTCCGTTATCTTGAGTGCGCCTTGAAAGGGTTAGCGTGGAGCCTTAGGGATCGGAGAGGCGTTTGGATATACCGGGAACTAGGTGGGTTCTCTGCTCGAGGATCTTGGCTGCGGATATCATTGCTGATGCTTTGGGGTGTTATTAAGTGGTTAGCGGGAAGGTGTGGGGCGATTGCAAAAAGTAGTCCGATGGGTAGATGGGGAAAAGTTAGCGTGGTTGCTCCGTATCCGATACCTAGAATAGCATCTACTTGGGTGGGTAGGTGTGGCAACAATGCGAAACATGCTCTCGGGAGTCGGCTGCGTTCCGACAACAAATCTCCAAGATTGTGGAACTATTTTGTTATAAACTGATGTCATCCACATTCAGAGACTCGGAGTAAGTTGCTGATAGCGTGCTTCTCGCTGACCCATCCCACGTGCTGCTAAAGTGACTCTTGGTCTCACGGATGATGAGTTAGTGAAGCTTTTGTGTACTGGCCTGTCCCTAAGTCCATCCTCTCCACAAATTTCCAAAAATATGACACATTCAACCAGCTCGGAATGCAGTCACGGGAGCAAAGTTTCTTTGTGGATTGGCACCACACTCCCTACTTTCTCTCAAGTACTTGCTATTTGGTCTTTGATTTGGCGTTTCCCCGGTCGAACAGAAGCACTCACACTTTTGGCCAGAGTTGTGAGTGCCATCGATGCTCTGCAAGAACCTGCCCGCTCCGTATCAAACAGCCTCCCCGCTCCGAAAAGGCAATGAAAGTTCGCTCGCGAGATGGACGCCATGCCATCGATCTACAACCTTACCTCGTCAAGCAACGAGATAAGCCGCTGCTATCTATTCTCCAATAAAAACCGAAGCACGCTCAGTTGCGCAGAATATCAGCCCGGCTTGGCATATTCTGAAGCCCGGGTCTCTCCAGTCCACGAAACGCCGTCCAGCCACTTTACATCTTCTTTCTCTTTAAAAATTCTCCATATTTAAACTACATTTGGGAAATCGGTTATCTATTCCGCCACCATGGCGAAGGACAAGAAGAAAGCCACGGACAAAAAAGCCGTCAAGGCCGCCAAAGCAGCAAAGCAGGAAAAGAAGGCCGGTAAAAAAGAGAAGAAGCAGACAACCAAGAATCCAGACGCCGACTCTGACACCGAGTCCGTTGATCTAGATGCCGTGCTTGCCCAGTACGCAAAAGAGCAGGAACAGTATCATGCCATCACGGAAGTTGCAGGTGAGCCGCCATCGCCCAGGACCTCCAGCACGCTCCTGGCAAACCCCGCAAACGAAAATGAGCTGTTCTTATACGGTGGAGAGTACTTCAACGGAGCCACAGCCCAGTTCTACAATGATCTCTTCATATACAATATCAAACAAGACACTTGGAAGAAGGTCACGAGCCCGAACTCTCCCCTACCCCGCTCCGGACATGCCTGGTGCAGAGCCGCAAACACCAAGGACGTCTACCTCTTCGGCGGTGAGTTCAGTTCCCCCAAACAAGGTACGTTCTACCACTACAATGATTTCTGGCGTTTGGATCCCACGTCCCGAGAGTGGACACGCTTAGAAGGGAAGAGTAAAACGGCCAGTCCCCCGGCACGAAGTGGGCACCGAATGGTCAGCTTCAAGCAGTACATCATCTTGTTTGGAGGGTTCCAGGACACCTCAGCAACCACCAAGTACCTCAATGATGTGTGGATTTACGACTGCACCACTTTCACATGGCACGCGCCAAAGTTACAGTCCGCACGAGCCATCCCTGATGCTCGCTCAAGTTTCACTTTTCTTCCCCATGACCAAGGTGCAGTCATCTACGGTGGCTACTCCCGTGTCAAAACTTCTGTCGGCGGTAAAGGGCAACAACAGCAAGCTCGCGGCAAAAAAGGTAGCGGTGGCGGTGGCGCGTCCCGTGTGGTTCTCAAACCAAAAGTGCACGAGGACACATGGTTCCTACGCATCATACCCCCCGGTTCTGATGCACCAATGGGTTCCTTACCGGCGGTATCATGGGAGCGGCGGAAACGACCTGCAAACCCACCGAATCCGCCCCGTGCCGGAGCTACCATGGCGTATCACAAGGGGAGAGGTATTTTGTTCGGGGGCGTCCACGATGTAGAAGAGAGCGAAGAGGGAATTGACTCTGAATTCTTCAATCAGTTGTTTGTTTGGAATGTGGAGCGAAACAGGTATATGCCGTTGACTTTGCGAAAGCCCAAAGCGAACGCAAATAAGAGAGTTACGCAACAGGCCAATGTTGGGCGACGAGAGAGGGGACGGGCAAACGAAGAAGAACTGTTGGCGAATTTGAAGGCGTTGGAAGCCAAGTCTGGAGGAGGGGTTGAGGGTGATGGTGGTGAAGATATGCTAAGGGGGAAGGGAGAGGAAGAGGTGGAGAGTGAGAAAGTGGCCGATAAACCTCGTCTCTACGAATTTCCACATCCGAGGTTCAACGCTGCTCTCACGGTTCAGAACGACACTCTATACATCTACGGTGGCACTTTCGAGAAAGGAGACCGCGAGTTTACGTTTGATGAACTCTGGTCCGTCAATCTTAACCATTTAGACGGCGTGGTTGAGATCTTCAAGCGTGAACTGGAAGATTGGCAAGGGAGTGACGATGAAGCTGATTCTGAGGAAGAATGGGATGACGAAGATGACGACGATGAAGAGGATGATGATGATAAAGTTAGTGTTTCCACCGCACCAACCAGCCTGGCATCCCCTATGGTCAAAGAAATACTCGAGGAAGACATTGGTGATACAGA
Source organism: Amniculicola lignicola CBS 123094 (assembly GCA_010015725.1). Lineage (NCBI taxonomy): Eukaryota > Fungi > Ascomycota > Dothideomycetes > Pleosporales > Amniculicolaceae > Amniculicola > Amniculicola lignicola. The sequence continues at coordinate 19,473 of ML977715.1, read as the reverse complement.
AGAGATATCTGCTCTCACTGACACCCTTCCACATCCACGCCCCTTTGAATCGTTACGGGAATTTTACACCCGTACATCGGAGCAGTGGCAGAGTATCGTTCTCGAAGAACTGGAACAGAAGGGTAAGAGCGGCGAGAAGTCGCCGAAGGAGATCAAGAAAGCCGCCTTTGAGCAAGCGGAGGAAAAATGGTGGGATTGTAGGGAGGAGATTCGGGCCCTGGAGGATGAACAGGAGGCTGCGGGCATTGGAGAGGTTGTTAGCTTAGCAGACAAGGGCGATGGTGGAGGAGCTGGACGGAGGAGGTAAATTACGACGTGAACGGCGAAACGGACTTGGCACCTTAAAATTTGAATCACAGAGCTATCGAAAGGTTAATATCGCTGAAAGGCTTGCCTGACTAGCCTACATGCTCTATTACTCTACATGCTTTCCTGGATAACGGTCTGTACCCAGTCCGATTGTACCGCACTGACCCCTCTTGCCCATGCTTTGCCTGTGAAGACGAATTCGCTGAACAGTATAGCCTCCACCTTCTTTCCAAATAAGACTGAGCTGGGATGGATAGATACAGTTTGGTTCCCCATTACTGTTCGGTAGCTTTTGTCTGGCATGAGGCGTGCGGTATTGGAGATGAAGCCCCGTAGAAGGCTCTGCAAGATTGCATTCGTGTGAGCTTCTGATGGTGTTGTTGACACAGTCGGGTCCGAAGATAGAGGAACAAGTGAGAGTTGGTTACATTGTTGTCGGAGCTGTTTCCGTATATCCTAAAGCTGTATTAGTACAACACCTATGAATATTGACGCAAACAGGACATACCATGACATTTCGCATAGCTCGATGGGACACAAAATGCCTCTCACACCAGGCCTTCCGATCCGAAACTTCTTCCGCAAAGCGTTGAACAGTCGTGAGTAATGTCATGTGGTCACCCTCACGCTTGTATAGTTCTCCTCTCGTAGCTGCCGCCTCTTCCTTTTTCTCTTCCGTGACCAGGTTTAGAAAAACGTTTTCTACGCTGAGAGCCGAGATGATATCAATCACATCGATTAAGCAATCTCGAGTCGCCGCTTCCACAATGACACGTCCCAGTGTTGGCGTAAGCGGGAGTTTGGCCATCTTGGTCCCGGTCTCGCTGATAGCACTCGTCTCTGTCACAGCGTTCAAGGTTAGCAGCTGCAATAGTGCTTTCTCGAGCGCCTCTCTGGGTGGTCGATCCAGAAATGGAAAGTTGAGCACATCGTCCACACCTCGTGCCTTCATCGTTAGAATAGCATGACTGAGATCACATCTCAGAATTTCAGGGACAGTCCTCTCCTCAAAATACTTGTATCCTTCTTCAGTATACAGTCGATAGCATCGCCCTGCTGCCTCTCTGCCGGCACGACCTTTCCGCTGAATGGCTGCTGATTTTGAGATAGGTTTTACGAGCAGAGAATCAAGACCTAGACGGTTGCGAAATTGCTTGATTTTCGACTTTCCACAATCAATCACGTACCGCACACCTGGAACCGTGACGGAGGTTTCGGCAATGTTCGTTGCAAGAATCACTTTCCGAGTTCTAGGTGGCGTGGGTGTGAAAATACGTTGCTGTGCGTGCTGAGGAAGCGCAGCAAACAAAGGGAGAGTCAGAAGCTATTGTAATTAATATCGGTTACCAATAGTATGCAATATGAGTGGAACGTACCTTTGGCACATCCTTGTCCATGCCCTCTGCATAATCGTTGACAAGTTTCTCTAAGCTCTCAATGGCGTCTTGTCCAGTGAGGAAAACGAGAATGTCTCCTGGCAACGGTTCCTTGTAATGTATTTGGAAGATGATCTTTAATGCCGTCTCAATCCAGTCCTGAGTAGGTTCTGGCAGGTAGATCGTTTTGACCGGATACTGCCTTCCTTCGACAAAACATGTCGATATCCCATGCTTTGACAAATGCAGACTTTGATCCGGCGGCGACTTTGCAGGCACGTTCAAGGCCTTTTTGTCCTTCGTAGTAATAGTTTTGATGTTTCCGCCATCAGTCTCTTCGTTCTTCGATTCCCCGGCGAAAAAGTCCACCAATGCCTCCACATCAGCTGTAGCACTCATGACAACAACTTTGAGGGGATCCTTTCGTCCTTGAGACTGTTCCCTTCCAGAAACAATATTACTCAGGAAACCCAGTATCAGATCAACGTTAACACTCCGCTCATGAACCTCGTCCACTATGACCGCGCTGTACTGTGAAATGGAGGGATCTCGGAGCATTTCCTGAAGCAGCATACCTTCGGTCAGGAACTTGATTTTGGTGTTTGGCCCAGATGAGTTGTCAAACCGAACACTATAGCCCACCTTTGCTGCTGGACTCTGGCTTCCAACCAGGCTGCCCATCTCTTCTCCAACTCGACGGGCCAGGGAAATTGCCGCAACTCGACGTGGCTGGGTGATGGCGATGCACTTTTTACACCAGTTTTCTGAGAGCAGAAACTGTGGGACCTGTGTAGATTTTCCGGAACCGGTCTCACCGGTAAGAACTAGGACATTATTATTTTTCAAGGCCTGTCGGATGGAGTCCGCATGTGGCCAGATGGGGAGACTTTTGCGCTGGGGAAGCAAATCATCTCTGCGCTTTACAAGATGTCCAGAAATCCTTGATGGTATTGCTTTTGGGGTATGTTGATATAATGCGGGCTTTGATGGCGTTTCGTTCGTCCTCTGTCTCTTCTGATGTTGATCCCCTATATCCACTTTGGCTTCCCGTAGTGCTTCACCTATGTCAAATGTTGATTGGTTTCCCCGTCCGTCTTGCTGGTTCCGCTTCCCGTGCACCTGCTCCAGTGATCCGTGTACAGTGCCTCCAGTGACAGGTGTGCCATTGTGTTTGCGCTTACGGCCGTTCACAAGTTGCACTTGTTTCTGGTTCTTCAGCTTTGCCTCTTTCCGGTTTCCGTTGTTTCGCGCGCCATTGTGGCCCTGGTTGCCGTCTGCCTTGGGCATGATTGAATGAGAGAGCGTCGTGACAATTCCGCGAACTTTTTTGTTCCAGCTTGGTTATCGATAAGAAACCGCTAGTCCTAATTAGGATACGTGATTGTCTCACGACTTCACCCACGGGCAATATGCCAAACTGGACACGAGCCAATCCGGGCCCAGGTCCATCACCCTCCGTCAAAAGATTTTCCACAGTTACTTCGTCAATATTACATCTCAACAGCTCGTAAATAATGCTCGGCTTCCATTCTCCCGGTTTCCCCACGGGGTTCGTCGATCAACAACCCCGCGAACGACCATCTCGAACTAAAGCATCATCAACCGGCAATTTATCCATCAATGTAAAGTAAAGCATCTCAATTGCGGGTCCCGGATACGATGCGCTACATCCGTGGTAAAAATTAGTCAAAATGGTCACAGTATCTTCAACTCTCCAAGATTTGTGTTCATTATGGCTCACTCTTGGGCAGTGAGTACTTCGCTCTTCTTTCTGGTGTCTCTTGTTCAAGCACATGGAGGCATTGATCGCGAATCTATTGTACGCCAATTCAATCTCAGACTCAACCAATCCAACCCCTACAGCCCGGTCCAAGTCGGCAATGGCAATTTCGCTTTTGGAACAGACATCACTGGACTTCAAACGTTTCTTCCTCACAACATACTCTCATCATGGGGATGGCACAACTCTTCACTCCCATCAACACCAAATCAGACCTCTATTACAGACTTCACAGGACTGGATTGGTGGACTCATGGACGCCTTGTGAATTATGCCCAGCCGAATCCGGCAGAGAAAGACATTGGTCAGTGGATGATAGCAAACCCACATCGTATCAATCTTGGTCGGATAGGATTGTGGTTTGGTGGAAGAAATGTTACCGAAGAAGCGTTATCACAGAAGATACAGGTTTTAGATCTATACGAGGGAGTGATTTCATCGTCGTTCTCACTCAACGGAACCACGATCCAAGTTCAGACCGTCTGTAGTTCGGAAACAGATACTATAGCCGTTCACATCAAGTCAGGCTTGTCAATGACTGGTAATCTTGGGGTCTTTTTCGACTTTCCATCTGGAAGCGGGAAGAATAAATTCGACGCCCCGTTCGTCGGAGTGTGGAATGCCACCTCAAATCACACTACCACCCTTAAGAAAAAAAGAGGAGGTGCAAGTATAACACACGTTCTTGATGCAACGACGTATATTGTTGACGTTGCGTGGGAAGCGGGTGCACATATCCATAGACCAGATCAAGGAACGCACAGGTACATTTTGCAGCCGGGGAAAGGAGCCAAAAGCTTTTCATTCACTGCAACATTTGCGCCTCAGCCACCGAGGAACGTCGGTACATTTGAAGCAGTAAAGAACAAAGCTACTGGCTGGTGGGACGACTATTGGTCCTCTGGGGCTTTCATTTCTCTTCCGCTCGTTAAGCCGCCTGCAAAAGAGCTTCAACGCCGGATTATTCTCTCTCAATATCTCCTTGCCGTAAACGGTGCTGGAAAAGATCCCGCCCAAGAATCAGGTTTGGTCAACAATGGCTGGTATGGCAAGAACCATGCGGAAATGTATTTCTGGCACCTAGCACATTGGACAATTTGGGATAAATGGTCACTATATGACCGCAGCATTGGCGTATATGACCGCTTCCTTCCCTCGAGCTTTGAGCGCGCGAAGAAGCAAGGATATCAGGGCGCAAGAATTGGGAAAATGAGCGATCCAAGTGGGCGATCAGCTCCTGGGGAGATCAACTCACTTCTGATCTGGCAGCAGCCTCATCCCATGTACTTTGCAGAGATGGAATACAGGAGATTCCCTACCAAGAAGACGCTGGAGAAATGGGATCACATCTTAACGGGCGTCGCAGACTTCATGGCGAGCTACGCCTGGTTCAACGACACCACCAAAGTGTACGATCTTGGGCCACCCCTATACCCAGTTTCAGAAAATACAAACCCCAACGCCACTGTCAATCCAACTTTTGAATTAGCCTACTGGAGATTTGGACTCGATATTGCCAGTCAGTGGAAGTCACGGCAGAAAAAACCCGTCCCAACACAATGGCGCTTCGTTAAAGAAAACATGGCACCGTTTCCAGTGGAGAACGGTGTCTACGTCTTGTACGAAGGGGTGAGGGATATGTGGACTACTCCTGAGCTATCAGAAGACCACCCAGGGCTCCTTGGCATCTATGGCTGGCTTCCCCCAGACTCTCGTCTCAATCTGGCTACTTTCAAGGCGACAGTCGAGAAGGTCAACCAGTCATGGAACTTTACAGCGTCATACGGTTGGGACTTCCCTCTACTGGCAATGACAGCAGCACGGTTAGGCGACGGAGAGAAGGCGGTAGAGTGGTTGCTGGATCCAAACAACCAATTCGATGCAGTGGGGATGCCAGTTGGGGGAGCCCGAGTAGCGACACCGTACTTCCCAGCCAGTGCTGGACTGCTTTTGGCCGTGGGCATGATGGCTGGTGGCTGGGACGGGCTGGAGGGACCTATTTTCCCTAAGGGATGGGATGTTGAAGTTGAAGGGTTTTCAAAGGCTATGTAGACGGCGGCGGTTTCCACAGTGGAGCTAAGATCGCTGTAAAGATATGTCGCAGTCTCTTCACTGTCGTGTCTTGTAGGTATACGCCACAAACGCCCCACTTCGCTTATCGATAACGGGCGCCAAATTTTTGACGATAGCAAAGTTCCCCACCAAACAACATGCACCATTGATCTCACCATGGCCCCCTACGACAGCGAGTCCTCAGATGAGGGCGAGGAATTTACCGAGACCAATGTCCTCCTAGGCTACGCATCAAATGAGCCCACAGGAGACACGATATCCCACCTCGGCGGGCATCCAGTACGCCCGAGCGCTCCAACAACTATTGATAGACACTAACCATCCTATGGAGCTGGCTAGATGACAAGACCACCCCCTCTGGCGCACTTGCGAAATGCAGGATATGCAATGATTTCCTCACCCTCCTACTCGAACTCAACGGCGATCTCCCTGAGAACTTCCCCGGCCACGAACGCCGCTTGTACATGTTTAGCTGCAGGCGGAAGACATGTCGAAGGAAGGAGGGCAGCGTGAGGGGAATACGGGGTGTGCGCATTGCAAAGGGGTCGGGTACCAAGGTCACCACAAAGGTGGAGATGGAAAAGGAAGAGGTCAAAGAGGAGCCTAAATCAAAGACTCAGATCGGAGAAACGTTGTTTGGCATAAAGGGCGGAGGTTCCTCAGCATCTACCAACCCATTCTCAGCGAACAAGAACATAGGAAGTCCGGCGAATCCGTTCTCGCCTCCAGCTTCTAGTATCAAACACATTCGGGAAGGGGAAACAAGTGCTCCTCTGCCCGACGCAAACCGGAACGTTGGAGCTCTAGCGAATCCGTTTGCTGCATTGGCAGTCACCACCCCGTTCTCCCCCCCTATTCCTGGCTCGAAGGAGACAGCCATTGGGGAGACGGAAGAAGGAGCGAGCACTACACTCCCCGCAACATTTGCCTCTAAACTCCGCGTCCCTTCTGCGTCTCCTGATCCACAACTACCACGTCCATATGAACCTTGGCCCTCAGCATCGGAATTTCCACCTCCATATCCCGAGCTGTTTTTAGACGCAGAGTACGAGACCCTAGACACACCATCCACTCCAGAAATCCTAGCAAACACCCGTGTCGACATGGATATCGAAGGCAGCAGCTCCGGAAAGGAGGATAAAGATGTTTACGAGAGCACCATTGACAAGACATTCCAAAAGTTTGCCGACCGAGTTGGAGAAAATGCCGAGCAAGTGCTGCGCTACGAGTTCAAGGGCAAGCCATTGTTGTACAGTGACAACGATGCAGTTGGCAAGCTTTTAGCGCCGCATTCCGACTCCAACAACGCTAAAGTCACGGTTTCAAGAAGTGGTGGTAATGGAATCCCGCGCTGCCAGCATTGCGGGGCTGATAGGGTGTTTGAAGTCCAACTCACACCCCACGCTATCACGGAGCTGGAGGTTGATGAGATGAGCATTGAGGGTATGGAGTGGGGAACCATTATATTGGGAGTTTGCGCCAGAGACTGTAAGCCTAGCGATGTTGTGGAGGGGGAGGTGGGGTATTTGGAAGAATGGGTTGGGGTGCAGTGGGAAGAGATGTCGTCGCGAAGGTAGGAATATGGAGTAGACAAACCGCATGCCGGAAGATGAGGAAGATGGGGAAGATCTTCTCTCAAACCAGGTTTCGAGAATTACGATCGAATGTCCGTCAGAGATGCGTGACTCAAACATGGGCTCACCTCGTCTGATTTTCTCTTTCGAGGTCGATCTTCCAGCGCGCTAGTCTGCATCTGCAACACCTTTTCATTCTCAACGGAACACGATTAGGCGCCAGCGTACTGGGAGCCCCTGATACACGAAAAGACCTAACTTTGGCCATCCTTCTGTGTTAAATGCATACTTTATGTTCCGTCGGAGGTGAAAACATGCTATGGCAATTATGGCTCAGGAAATACTCAGTGTGTTTATTCTTCTAAACACTACGCGACCGGGACCAGTCTTTTCTTGCTCCCCTCACACGTCACTGTTTTGATCCTGTCCTTTTATTATCCCTTGAATTTTTTTGAATGCTTGAATCCTCCAAGCATTCCCATTCCCTCGCCACAAATCTACCCTAAATCCTGTTCCCTCACTCCTCAGTGTAAATCCGAACCTCAGCCAAAAGAATCATCCATAGGAAGGGGGACCCCATTGATATTCCCAATCTAGCAAGCTCGATCGCCAAACACTTCTTTCTTCACACAAGCTTCCTCTGCTTCAGGCCGTAGCTTATTCCTGCCAAGAGCCCTATTGCCAGCGTAGTAGCGCACCCTGGCATACCCACACTTGAATAGTTCTCGAGGGCCATGTATTCACCCACATGTATATTGCTGAGTACGCAAAGGCTATCCAACCCAAGGTCCATGGCTCACTGGCCCTCCAGAGTAACAATGGATCAACCGCTCGACTTCTTTATTCTCCTCTCCTTCAATGGGACTGTTAGCGCGTAGGTATGGGAGCCCCTGTTTTAAACTCGTGAGGTATTAGCGTGTTGGGAATGTGTCGCCAGGTCACACTTATCACGTCAAGGTCAAAATTGCTTGAAGAAAGCAGAATGACGGGAATTTCTTTGATCAGATTCATGGTCTATTGAATATCTGCATTCCAAACCAGTACCAGTACCAGTGATAAATCGAGACAATATTGAAACTTCCCGACTCAAGGCTTTCAATCGCCGAACTCCAGACTCCATCACCAGAAGACTGATATACAGGAAATGAGAGAGAAGACTAAAACTAGTAGATGACCTTGTCTTCTATCTCTTCTTTGATCCTAACTTCCTTATCCTCAGGTTTGATGAGCCATGTAGATAAAAGCGCCTGACGGCGTGTCTGTGCTTGCCGGGAGGAGATTGGTCGGTCGGGGGTCTGTGTCTGTCGGAAGTGCTGTGTTTGTGGATGTAACGGCACCGTCGTTGTGTGTTCATCTAATTGCCCGGGTGAGGGTGTCTGACCAAAAGCTTCCGGCTGTGGAGAGGCGGGTTTTTGTCGAGGTTGATGAGGATCTCGAAACTGATGTCGCCGTCTAGAAGACTGCGGCTTCTCGATCCTGCCAGTCTGCACTCTTGAGAGACCCGCACGCTGTTGTGCATTCCCTCCACTGCTGAGATCCTGTAAAAGTGCACGCAAGATACCATCCTCTTTAGCATACTGTAAATTTACCATGTTCCCTGGACGCTTGGTGTATTCTATGAAGTCTGCTTTGTCATAAAATTTCTCGAGGCCAGTCTTGCCTCCAGTTCGTCGGCAGTCGAGAAGATTAATGATGTTGATATATGGGAGGCCATTCTTGAGCTCGCGTAGGCATTGCTCCACAGAATCGTGCACTGTCTTCCCGACCTCTTCACACACGGCTTGGAAGATTCTCAACTGATTCTCCTCTTCTGAATTTTGGGAATCGGGTAATCCTTGCGTGAATTGAGTGCGTAAATCGTTATCAATCGCAGCCGTCCTTTCTTTCCGGTATTCTTGCGATCCGAAGGGGATGCCCTTGAACTTAGCAAAGCGTTGAAACTCTTGGTTAAACGGTGCGGTGAAATCGGGTTCAAACTCGTTGTTTGACAGGTGCTGCGCAAAGTGGCTCCCGAATATCTGTATACGCGCGACATCAATGCCTTTATTGAGAAGATGTACCTTAGCTTCAGCCAGGGACCCGAAGCCCTTGGTAGGGGTAAGAGTCCCGTTGGAGGCATCAGCGGCACCACCTGGGCCGTACCATTTATGGTAGACACCTGTCTGGTCGCCATTGATGACAGCATAGTATCTTGACTTTTTGCCAGCGCCTGTCTCCATAAACACCTCGGCGTCCTCCTTGTTAGAGAAACCGGCGAATTGAGCACCGCTGAACCCTTTCACTTGCTCATCACATTCTGACGGTGTCGTGAATATACCAGTGTTGTACCCGACCCGCACCGCATAGAACTTCTTTTGGGGCATGGGGTACGTTACGCTTCATGGAAGTTGAATAAGAAGGATGCAATGGTTGGGGTTGAATGCTGATGTCCTCAGTGTGGGAAAAGAATGGGTACTGGGGTGATGAAGGG
>ML977714.1:28378-46463 GCA_010015725.1 Amniculicola lignicola CBS 123094 | reverse complement strand
CCCCCATTGAGCCTGTACCAATACACGTGTATAGAAGACGGATTTCCACCTTTGCGCTTGCGTACCTCATCGTACGCCTATCACGCCTTGTGGAAGGAAGTCCATTCAACATTAGGGGTAATACTTACCTTTGTGTAGCCTTATATAATAAGATTATATAATACCTATGCAAAGGCTTAGCAGGAGGTTGTACTCTAGAACCTCCTAGCCTTCTATCCTAAGAAATAAAATAAATAATACCAACCCCTGATTGTGTACTACCTAGTTACATCCTATATATGCATATATACCATAGATATGTATATTAGGATAGAGCTACCTATCTACAGCGTACGTTGAAGTCTATTTAACACTATAGATTAATATTGTATTGCTCTATTTTTTGTTTAAGAAGGTTAAAATATAGAGTGTATTTAAAGGTAGAATTAGCTCGTTTTCGTTGTATATTAATTCCTAATACCTATTATAATAGAAGATTAATATTGTGCTGCTTAATAAACCAATCAGCCTAGCCTTTACCTGCCTACCTGCCTGCTATATCTAAGGTAAAATTATGTATCATTTGGCGTGTAGGAGGTAGCCCTTAAGAGGTAAGCTCATTAATATATATAATCAACTCTCGTTCTTGGATATTGTTGAGGAGTTGTTGATTTTCGTGCTTTTATGCTATTATACCCTATACCCCCTACTAGCACTTTGACAGTGTAGATTGATTATAGTGATACTCTTTTACAAATTGAGTGAAATTAATTGATTCTCTAATCTTTAGCAACTTTAATGCCTCTAATGCGTCGTCAATCAGAGCCATATTAGTAGAGATATTGATATCGCAATATATTAAAAATTCGGATGGAGTGTGTATTACGCTAGGCTATGCGTTACGCGAGAAAATATAGTAAATGTTCCTGCCTTAGAATGTATTAAGTTCGTTAAGCTTAACTTCGTATATCTATACCCTTCCAGTTCCAACACCAGTACCAATTATCTTCTCTGATACCACTGAACATGATAGCCAATACTCTAAGGGTAGCTATATTAGGTTCTCTGAATTGTATATTATCTATATACTATCTGTGCTTAAGGCTAGGCTATAATATTAAGGACGCTAAGGTTCTAAATAGGATAGAAGGGGTCTTGAATCTAATAGAGTGCTGATTTTAATAGTACTAATATCTATTTAAAGATATAAGTCAGTAATATTAAATAAGATATAGAAGAGTAGCTGGCTAATATTAAGTATCTATAGGCACTTGTTACTACTTGTATCCTAGATCTTAACTATATTATTAACTAATGCTAATGTAAGCTAGGTCAAGTTATAGGAGAAGGCTACTAAATTAATAGAATTGCTATAGCCCTTAAGCATCTATAGGTACTTACTACTACTTATATCCTAGATCTTAACTATATTATTATATAATACTAACGTAAGCTGGGTTAAGTTGTAGGAGAAGGCTACCAACTAGATAGAATTGCTATAGCCCTTAAGTGTCTATAGGCACTTACTACTACTTATATCCTAGATCTTAACTATATTATTATCTAATACTAACGTGAGCTAGGTTGAGTTATAGGAGAAGGCTACTGACCTAATAGAACTGCTATAGCCCTTAAGCATCTATAGGTACCTACTCTATTCCTTATCTATAGCTAGTATAATAGTGATCTATTTCAGCTTTTTGTGCTGAAATAGCTCTCTTACTAAGCTCCTTATTAGACTAAATAATAGCGTAGACGTATATGCCTAAAGAGGGCTACTTTCTATTACTCCTTTATAGTATATAATAAACTAATACATATTATAAACAAGCTTAGTAAATAAAGTTATGTCTCCTCTTCCCTAGTTTTTGTTAGTATAGAAATAATCTAAGTAAGTTACTTGTTACAGACGTACCTAAACTAGTAACTATAGTTTTGCTATTAAGACTACACCTTTTAGTATACTTTTACAAAGACTAAGAGCTTCTAGCTAGTAAAGATACTTTTCCCTTATAAATATATTAATAATGCCTTTATCTTGCAGATCTTCTGTATAGCTTACTAAAGATACTGAATTTGAGTTATAAAGATAATTGACCCAGTAGATACATAAGTAGCGTGACGTTGCTAATGGATCAGAATCTGGCTGTTTAATGTCACTAACAGGGTATCCTAGCGCTTTTAAGCCGTACATGTCCCGCTGCAGGGTTCTAGACATTATTTTGAGTAACCTAGCAATAATGGCGCAATGAACATCCTCCCTTCTAAATAGGAATACTTCTTTAGCTACCTAAGCGAGGAGGAAGTCCTTAGTAGATTAATATACAAAGTATATAGTATCTTTTTATAGGGTAAGGAACAAGCTATAGAGGCTAATAATCTTACGTAACTCCTTGTTGTTAGCTATTTCTCCCAGCTGTTTAACAAGGGCCACGAGTTCCTTCAGTGTGATTAGCTAGTATATAAGTGTAATTAACGCTAATACCTGCTTGCAGAGTTCAGTATTATCCAACTTACTAATCTACTATATTATCCACTTATATAGATAGTCTAGTCTAGGTGGGAATAAGTTAAGCTTCTTGAGTATATTCTGTTTTACTATTATCTTAAGGCCTTAGTACACCAGTGCTACCTAGAGGAAGGTATCGTTCGCATTTAACGCCAGATGCTCTAGTATAGAGTCTTGGGTTTACTTATCGTACTTCTTCTACTGCGCTAGCTGAGACACTTTTTGCTTAATAAAGGTCTAGATAGCTATTAACACAGACTCTGTATTCAGCTTAAGGCTTAGCCTTACCTTATAGCCTACCTACTCTAGTTGTTCTTTAATCTCCAGCCAGTTATAGCTTAAGATGATCCACTTAACACAGGAAGACAGAGATAAATACTTTACAACAAAGTTAAGCAGCTTTAGCAAGTTAGTAATACACTTGTCTAGCGCGTTAATAATCAGATATATAGCGTTTAAGCTTAGGTCCTATAGTATATCTATAAAGATCTTAGTTAGAGTAACCCAAGTATTTATATCCTTAAATATGATTTTTCCTATATAATTATACTTCTTCTAAACATGTAAGATAAGTAATAGCTACTAGCTAATAAGTAAGAATAACAACCCTTATAGTACAGCTGTTACGGTATTAATATATAAGTTAGTAGCCTAGCAGAAGAAGTAGGACATAAGGCCTAACTTAGCTATTAACTTCTATAGCTTGTTAATAATACTATAGAGTAGTATTATCTTACCCTTACTAGGATTACCTTTAATCTATAGTAGCTAGCTCTGTAGGTTATTATACTATTACTAGAAGTAGGTATTATTAAGAACCTAGTAGTATAAGTCTTTTAGTAGTCCACCCTTCCTATCTTTAATGCGCTTCTTATTATTATATAGATCTATACTACGTATATCTTAAATGCATCTTCCTAGCTTATAGATCTCGTCTATAAGGCATCTAAACGCGCCTACTACCCCTTTACTATACACTAGCACTAGGTCAACATTGAATATTCCTAGCAGTGAATATACTCTATCTTCTTTATATTTAGTCTCCTAGTGTCCTTTCTAACGCAGCTACTTATTAACGCTAAACTAAGAAAGAGGGGCTCCTTTAAGTATAGTATATAGGATGCTTGTAATTTTATAGATCTATAATTTTAGCAATATCTTGTTACTAAGCTTCTTCTATTCTTAAGAGAAGAACTTAACTAAGCTAGGTACAAGAAGCTCTTAGAGCGTCCAACTGTAGGTAAACTATTAACTAAACCTAAAAGTAGGCTCCTAAGTGGACTTAGTAAGTATAGTGTTAGCTTTCCTCTCCCTTATTAAGATATCTAATAGATAGACATAGTATTTAGTTATATTTTAGTACTAGTAAAACATAGACTAGATAGCGTAGGAGAACTTAGCCTTGTCCACTTTATCAATGCAATATATATCAATCCAGAAGTATTATAAGCTATCTTACTATGCTTACTCTCTATAGAAATAAATCTTTTTATAGCCTAGCTTATCCTTACTAGTATTACTTATAAGGTCTTTGAAAGTTACCTTATCCTTATCTACTCCCTATGTATAAGAAAGTATTACATAGGGGGGTATTGTATCCTTATCAACCTAGTTAGCAGTAATACTAAGCTTACTATTATTATAGTATATCAAAAGACATATCATTTCGTATAGATATATTATAGGCCTATGTAGGAGGAATAAGGCAGAGAAGGCTTAGCGTAGCAGCCTAGGTAGGGGAAGAGTGTAGTAACTACTATATCTATTAAGACCTTTATATCCTTAAGATTAGCAAAAAGAAAGTAGAGAGAGGGGATATGCTGTACCTATATACTTATATTAGAATATAGATTACAATAATATTATAAGCTAAGGCTAGTAATCTTTGCTATGCTCTTGGTTTAGTAAGGGTATCTAGGTAGGCTTCTAGTAGGGCAGGTGTAACTGATTATACAGCCTAAAATGTGAGAAGCAACGCTGGTATACAGTAACTAGTTTTAGGCGTAGAAAGACTTTAAGCTATAAGTTGAACATAGGGTTAATTATAAAGATATAGATTTTCAGTATTAGGGAACTAGTATCTAATTAGTTTAAGAATTATAGCTAGAGTACCAGCTATACTACCATGCTTACTGAATCTTATCAGCTGACGCACAGTCTCACCTGGTATACACCTATAGCAGAATTTACTAAATTTTGATATTATTGTAACTCCACTAATATAGACTGTATTAAGGAAGCGCTTACACATTTAGAATCCCTAGGACTAGGAGAATTAATTAATATTACTGCAATAGCAAAATTCTATAGTATTAAAAGAAGTAGGCTATTAAAGCGCTAGTGAGGTGTATAGGGCTCTTATACTATATAGTATAAAAATCAATAACTACTTAATGAATAGTAAGAGAAGGAGCTTATAAAGTATATTAATCACCTCTACAGCTATAGCCTACTACTAATAAAGTAATAGCTATATAACTTCGCCTTAGAAATCTATAGTAGAGAAGTAGGCAAAGCCTAGCTAGATTACTTCCTTAGGCGTTACAAAATCTCTCTAGTTACTTACTAGACCTTTAGACTAGATTGTAATAGGAAGAGTACTAATTCAGCCTTTAAATATAAGCTATATTTTAAGCTTCTTTAGTAGAAGATTTAAGAGTATAAGGTAGAGCTACAGCATATATATAATATAGATAAGAAGGGCTACCTTATTAGTATACTCTTAAGAATAAAGTAAATCTTCTCTAGATAGAAGTATAAGGAAGGTAGCCTTAAGTAGGCTATTTAGGATAGTAACTATAAGTAGATAACCTGTATTACTTATATCTATATAGATAGATCTACCCTACCTCTAAGCCTTATCTATTAAGCTACTACTAGTAATATTTAAGATAGCTAGCTATAAGACTTTGATCTAGCTATATATACTATATTCCTTGCCTTATCTCCTATAGGCTGGATAAATAATAAACTTAGCCTACGCTAGCTAGAATAGGTATTTAACTTAAGAACAAAGAAGGCAGCTTAGAGGGTATACTAGCTCTTAATTCTAGATAGCTATAGATCTTACATCTCTATAAAGTTTATTAACTACTATAATTAGAATAGGATTCTACTAGTAGTCTACCTACCTTATTTAACCTATTTACTACAGCCTCTTAATATAGGTATATTTAAACTACTATTAACAGCCTACTTAGATACACTAGTAACTTTTATATATAAATCTATAGGATTTATAGCTCTTACTAAGTAAGACTTCTTCTACCTATTTAACTAAGCCTAGGAGATCTTATTTATAAAGGAGAATATACTATCTAGCTTTAAAGTGTATAGGATAGAGCTATTTAACCCTTAGAGAGTCCTTACTTAATTTAGTAAGCCTACTAGTAGTAGGCCTTCTTCTAGTAAGAGCTCTTAATTAGTTCTTACTACTTAGGATTAGAGATTTATTAAGAAGCTTCTAGGTAGTATAGTTAGTAATATATATAATTAATAAGCCTAGAAGCTTAGTAATATAATCTATAGTCTCTCTATCTAGGTTATAACTCTCTAGATAGAGAATTAAGGCCTCAGCAAAGCTCTAGTAAATAAAAAGAAGAAGAGGAAGCATAGCAAGGCTCTTCTACTTAAAGCTCCTGCACAGTATAATAGTAGAGCTATATTCTATAGCCCTTAAAAGGTTTAATAAGCATAAGAATAATAGGCTAAGAAGGATACTATAGCAGAGCTCCTACGTATATAAAAAGAAGAGAAGAATAGGATTAAGATATCTAAGAAGCTTAAGAAGGCTTAGATAGCTTAGGAGAAGAGGCGTATAAAGGTAGCTGTAAAGGAAGCTTAATAGGAAGAGCTTAAGCAAAAGTAACTCTAGAAGTAGGAAGCCTAGCTTACTAAGTAGGCTAACCAGTAACTTTAAAACGACTCTAAGGTAGCTAGAAAGGCTAATAGGCCTCCTTAAGCTTATATTAGTACATTAGGGCAGGTAGTTAATAAGTAATTAATTATTAAAGTAGTAGAGTTACTAAGGCAAGAAAATCAATAAGGTTGAGCTATTAAGCTCCCTAATTAATATTATAACTAGCTAGTACACGTAATAGAATTACTATAACTAGTTTCCTACTCCATCAACTTTCTAGCTATATTAATCAATTATTTAATACTGTGAGCCTTTAATTATAGTAGCGCTGTATGGTAAATTCTGTGTATTAGATAAGACTATGCACCAGCTGATAAAACTTAGTAGTACTACTAAGCTAATACTAAGGGCAAGGAGCCTATATAGCTATAGAGTAAATTACACCTTAGCAATTATATAAGAGATATAGGATTGTTATACCAGCTAGGGTTAGTAGCTTGCTTTAATTAGAGGTATAGTATACCCTCCCCCCCTGTACAGAATTGTAGCGCTAGAGAAACTTATTAGTATAGTAATTAAGTAGCGTTAAAATGTATTTTTCTATATAGATTATATATAAAAAGTTATTACTACTTTGTATATCTACCTCCAGCCTAGATTACAGCCCAGTAACGCTTTTTTACAGACCTAATATATTTCTTATAGTCTTCAACTCTAATTTTCTGCCACTCCTCTTGTAGATAGAGCCTTACCTCTATATTAGTCTTTGGAAAGCACCTCTATACTCTGTATTTAAGTATCTACCAGACGTTTTCAATAGGATTAAGATCTAGAGAGTTGGCTGGCCACCAGGCTCTTATAGTCCTCTAGGCCTTAAAGGCAGCTATAGTTGCTTTTAAGGTGTATACAGAAGCATTGTCCTCTATATAGATAAACTCCTTGCTAGTTCTAAGCTTATACTCCTACTAAAAGGTAGAGATATAAGGTAGAATATACTAAATATAGACCTGTGAGTCTACAGTCTTCTTCTCATTAGTATACTATAACTTCTCAAAGAAGATGAGAGGGCCTTTAGCTGAGCTTGAGATGATACTCCACACCCAGCAGCTGCTGAAATCCTTGAACTTTGCCACTATACAGCTAGGATCAAGTTTCTCCTCTACTCTGCGCGTAACATACACCTCTCCTGCACCTGTATGTACAGACATCTCATCACTCCAGCCACACCTATCCCACATCTCATCTGTATACCAGTAGTGAGTCCATGCCCACTGCAGCCTCTCAGCCTTGTGAGCCTCTGAGAGGAAGGGCTTAAGCGTTACCTTTCTGCGGTGATAGAGCTCTTTCTCAAAGGCCTTGATAAGTGATCGACGGCAGACGTTGATACCAAGCTCCTGAGCAATCTCCTCTCTAGTTTTTCTACGCTGATCAGCGTTCTCTGTAGCGTGCTGAACAAGAAGGCGACGAAGTGGTGTATTTAGTATAGGCTTTCTGCCTCGTGGTTTCGTAGGTGTACAAGGAGCTCTTAGGCAGAGAGAAATTGTAAGCAGGTTGGTGATAATAATGTAATGTATTCTCCTGTGTATGTGTATAAAGTGAGGCTAATATACATATACAGAGTAGGAGTGGACTGATTAGTCAGTAGTAAACCACGTAACTGTAGGTATCCTGGGCTTACAGAAATTGCTTGCTAAGTAATACCTAGTTGCTTTGAGATGGCTGTCTGCGTCTATCCAAGCTCAGAGAGAGTATAAATTTAAACGCGCTCCTTGTAGGAGAGGCGGCAGCGTGGAGTCTTCATAGATAGAATTGTAAAAGAGAGAGATAAAAAAGATACCTTGGCAGTAGTACTAATCCCTTATATACGTAAGTATTTTATTCCAGAAGCAGCGCGCTACTTCCAAGCACGGGCCTTCGCCCCCCTGCTTTGAAATCCACGCTACAATTCCGTACAGGGGGGGAGGGTGTACCGCTGAGGCTCGCGGCGATGCATGAATATGCTCGCCACAAAGGGGTTTACATAGCTAATAACATTCATAACAGTACAATGAGGGTTCAGCGATCAACCTAAGAACTTATTCGATTTCCCTCAAGGAGTATGGACTTGTTAGAGGCACTTCAAGCAGCGCACGTTGTGACAGTACATAAGAAGCAGTCCTAAACATCTAGCCAGAGGACAAGGACGCGCAAGTAACTTATAGTGTACGAGGTGTTTTATATGTATATCCCTAGCTTTAGCACACGACGGATACTAACTATTAAATTGTTTTATCATATGCGTAGATTTGTGGTTGCTTGTAGCTGAGGTACCTCGCTTAATTTCCCGCAGGGTGGGTTTTTCGTAACTACGTGATAGACGTTAGTTTCCGGGTTTCGGTTACCAGGCCTAAGCTTAATTCTACCGCAATGCTACGTCTTGGATCCAGCCCTGAACCTATGTAACCTCTCGTTAACAGAGACTAAGCAGTAAATCTAGGTTCTGTATCCTGCGTCCTGTATGGGTAGATCAGGACGGACTTCCGATAACTCACCTCACCTAATGAAGACATCCGCAAGGGAGTATGCGTTGCGGCTGAATTCTGTATTGTGTACCCCATATGGGTAGTGCGTGCGTATAGGTGAAGCTCCCAAGCCCCAGAGCTCAATCCCGGCTTGCGCTGTTAGAATAAGTGATTGGATTGATTGGCAGACTATAGACAGGTGGATCGCCTTATATATGTGCGTTCCTAGCTACCGTGATATTCAACAGTTAGTTCACCTGCCGTAGATGATGAACACTGTTGCGGGAGGCAAGTGTTTACGGTGTAAGATCCCGTAGGGCACTTCCGTTTTCTCTTTCGAACCTGTTGAAGCAAGTGATTATTTTGTTGTTACAGACAGGTGGGATGCCACACATATATATACGTTCCCAACTCCTGTCACACATTTCTGTTTCAGACATCGTGATGTTTGATAGAACCTGCCGTTTAATCTCGAGCCACGTACGGGATGTCTACCTAACACGGTTTTAGTTTCCCCGTGCGGCTGGTGAGGCTTCCTGGAAACAGGAGTCCCCTACGGCGAGTCAGGTTTCAACCACCGTAGGCGATGAACACTGTTGCGGGAGGCAAGCGTTTACGGTGTAAGATCCCGTAGGGTACATCCGTTTTCTGTTTCTAACCTTGACGTTCAATCTAGAATCACGTACGGGATACCTATCAATACTGTTTTAGTTTCCCGTGTGGCTGGTGAAGCTTCCTGGAAACAGAAGTCCCCTACAGTAAGTCTAATTCCACCCACTGTAGACAATAAACGGGAGGCAAGCCTATGCGGTGCCAGCTCCCGCAGGGCATGTCTTTGTTCTGCTTCCAAGACTGCTACCCAATCACTACGGTATGCTAAATACGGGGGCTCGGAGAATACGGCTCGGTAAGCTAGTGAATCCCTTGCGGGCTTTTTGAGGATGTGAGCGGTTGAGGTGCACGGGGAACCCTGATAGGCTATTGGAGAGCATGGGCGGCTCGAGCACGGCTGCTCCTCCCGTACACCCTAACCGCCCGTACCCTAGAACATCCCTTATACTGGAACCGCCCGTATACTAGAACCGCCCGTATACTAGAACCGCCCGTATACTAGAACCGCCCGTATACTAGAAACTCCCGCAGGGGACATTCGGCTTAGGAAAAACTTGTTAATCCTATAGCCCTACCCACACAGTAGCCGCGTGCCAAATCCGCCCCTACACTAGAAACGCCCGTAGGGGATCCTCTGCTTACTAAAACTTGTTAATTCTATGCCACGGTCACTGCGAATGCAGAATGCATTTCCATGTAGGCTTCGAGTCCCCAATTGCTACAGCTAATTGAGATCGATGGAAGTGTAGTATACCTTTCCTGTCCTTCCTTCTGTTCATTGTCTTAGGTGTCTGTGAGTGGGTAGGATCTACCTCGCGATTAAATTAGAAACATTTGGCCGCTGTCGACAGGTCCCTTCCGGCCAGTGCCTGACGTGCCAAGAGAATACCCGCTGGCCGGGGTGTGTTAAGAACTGACTAAAAATGTATTTTCTAAACTTAGTTCCTAATGTTAGTTCCTGTTCTGATCCCTCTCTCGCAATCAGTACGATTGCATGACCGTCTCTCGAAATAGATCGCCCATGATGTAGATGAAAGCATATACTCCATTAGTCTCACCCCCTTCTCACGGTTCATCCCTCGCAAAACAAATAGTGTGTGCAGAGTGGAACGGAGAAATCAAGAGAATTGAAGAAATTAATTTAGATCGAGCGGCTTAAATGGGCGTTAGTGTATTTGCTATCATTGCGCAAAGCGCCCAGTGCCTATCAAAGACCCAGCCTATCGTCACCTAGCATCAAAAGTCATCAAAGAATCACTGCCGTCAAGAGTATAGGATTTCACGGGTTGCCGACATCCACCGCCTCCATTTCTTCCCTCCCTGATCAGGCCAGCCTTGATCAAAGTATATCCACACATCTGCAGGAGTATCACTCTGCTCCTTTACAAGGTCTTGTCCTTTGTGACATTGAAATTTGCCATTTGTCCACGACCACCTTTCGCTCTGCTCAGTTGTCACATCAGTGTTGCGTCGCTTTCGTTGAGTTTGTTGGTGCTTAGAACTATTAGAACGTTTAGCCGGGAGTGTGTAATCCTGAAGTTCCTCTGAACTGTCGGATTCTTCTGAGTCCTCAAGCGTATTATAGTCTTCATTCAGCGACGTTCGAGACTCCTGACTCATGGTGTAGGCTTCCGTCTCCGACACTGCAGTCACGAAGCTTAAAGCTGGGCTGGCGCCTGCATCGCCAGCCGGTGCTGCAGCTTCTACGGGATTTGCTCTCTCATTCGCCTGCCTGATTGCTTCGTTCCTCTGCTCCTCTGCCCATTCTCGTCCGTTCCTGTATGCTTGTAGTCCGGCTACACAGGTGTCTCGGGTGTCGGTTAGAGCAAAGGACCGTAGCTGAGTCATGTGGTACTGAGGCCGGCCTCCAGGGTTCTTCGGCTGCGCAACATGGCTGGTATACATCTTGAGGGTACCGCCATGGTAGATTGATGTAATGGTAGAAGCTTTGTCGTAAACTGGTTCCTCTTGTCCGTATGACTGCAGGCTATGCATAGCTCTTGCTCCCAATGCACCATCGTAACACGCTTGTCGTCCAGCCACTGCTAACGATCCATCCGGCCCCTTGGCTGCCAGGAAAAAGTTCGGCGCGATGGGAAGGTCGTGCTGTGTCGAAGGGATGATACGGCCGCCAAGCTCCTCGCGGACTTTTCGACTGAGCTGTTCTGGGCGGGCACCGTAGTACACATCCGGGTTGCAGGGCTTAAACTTCAGCTTGCTGTCCGTCAGGGGGTCGAGGTTAGTGAACGGGATTCCTCCTGAGCGGCATTTAGTGTCCCTAATCTTGCCTTCGATGATGGGAATCACCGATTCTGACACTTGTTTTTCTTTAGAGGCATCCGCATCTGCCTGTACGAATTTCTCAAACTCTTCATCATTAAATACAGACGGGGAGAGTGAAGGTCGGGGCTGTGCGAATATTTGATTGACCTCCCCATGGTTATTTGGCTTCGCAGGCGCACTGCCATCTGGATGCCTGTAACCATGAGGATAAACATCATAGTCAATAATATGCTGTTGAAAGTCACGGTCATAAACTCCAGTGCTCTTTGTTCTTGTTGTATTCGTAGTGGGCTTAGTGCTCAAAGTAGTTGCGGAACCCCGTTTGCGGCTCTGAGAACTCGACAGGCTCGAACTCATCGTACGATCGGGAGAATGGGTAGGCTCAGGAAACTAGAGAGCGTCGTCAGCTTTGGCGTGGGCCAGCAAGTGTCATGCAATACATACGTTCCTTAGGTCCGACAGATCTGGACCACCGTGTCTTGCAAAGAGCTTTATGTTCTTTAAAATCTTCGGCTCGCAACAGCGAAGATAGTCAGCGGTGTATTGAGTGGTTTGGCGACTTCTCTTCAGCTCAGTAAGGAAGTTTTGAGTGACCGGCCGGCGGGCTTGTCGATATGGTGAATCAGGTGGGTTTGAAGCGGCTTGAGTGTTTCTTCGGTCTAGCTCTCTCAACGCTCGTTTGGTCAACCAGATCTTCGATAAGTTGTCCCAAAATGCCGCCGGTGGTTGAGACTCGCTGGGGTAGCTGAGCCTCTGCTTTTTCGATATGGGGTGCGACGTCTCGTTAGGTTGGGGCGGTTCAGAACGTTGACGTTTGCGTGAACTTGAGAGTTGCGGTTCGAGCATATGGACGACGGATTTGCGAGACGGGGAGATGGATGGGAGGTGGGCGGGGAGCGGCGCCTGTATCCCGCGACGTGTGAGAGATGGTTGGGGTTCACTTCGATTCGGTTGCGACTAGACCGTGCTTCCAGTTCTTGGCGGCGGCAGATGAGTCACACGGGAACTGAGAGCCCGGAAATGAGAACCAACCATTGCCGTTAATTGGTCATTCCTATACGGCACTGGGCAGCCAACGTCATAAAAAGGGAGAGTTGCATCTGCTTGCCCAATGGGCGGCGCACGAGCCCGTTTGTTTACCCCGCCTTTAGCTGTTGCCTTGAGAGGCAGCCGGCCATTACCGTGTTTGTCAGCATGGCGCACGGCCCGGCGTGACGCACGGTTTTCAGAGATCCTCACCCACAACAAATGAAGCTCTACAGCTCTATACAAAAGCTCTATACATACAACTTTGTAGTGGATCGTAGATATAGTTGCAGTCGTCATTTTGAGTAGTCTACTTATTCAAGAAACCTCTTAGGGAGGCAGGGTTTTCTATTGCGCCGCGATCAAGCTGGGGTAGCAGCACCCATCTCCATGATAGATATCTCTACTTCCAATGCCTCATCTACTTCACCCTCATCTGTAGAGCTCCTAATAGTAATTGTTGTCGCCGTAGTAGCCTTTTTGGGGGCTTTTTTCCGCGCTGGAGGTGGCTTTTGGGTCTTCTTCTGGGCCTGCTTTTCAGCTAGTGTTTGAAGCTGGATCTCTTTTGCAGCAGTGTGAGTTCTCCTTCTCTCTTCAAGCATGCGCTCCTTCTCAGCCTTCTTCTCAGCTCAGAGTTGTTTATCTATATCTTTTTGGTGTTGTAGAGCCTCTTCTTTATTATCTTTTTGCTTCTGATGATCCTGTGCTTACGCTACCTTCTGTGGAGACCAGAAAACAGCACTACTATTATATTGAGTAGGCGCTTCAAGTAGGAGAGGTTTGCCACGCTGGCGCTTCTTTTTCTCATTTATTAGAGCCTCCTTTAGGCGTGTATTTTCAGTTTCTAGGAGCGTAGTATGCACTGCCATGGTGTGAATAGTCTAACTAAGCTGCTGAGATCCCTTGTTGTATACATTAGCAACTACCTACTGTAGAAGCCTCTCAATCTTTCTCCAGTCTCCAGCACTGAGTACTGAAGTAGATAACTTGCTGGATAAAGGTCTCTCTATCTCCTTGTGTTGAAATTTCTCCAGAACTCTCTCTAGCTTAAAAGGATAAAGCCTACACTTTTCAAAGGTAGAGAGAATGTTTTTGGGTGTAAAAGCAGTTGCCTAGGCTTTGTTGAAGAGGCGGAAAAAGTCTTGTTTTGTAATAGATAATAATCCTTGAGTTTTGAACATATAATTAGCTAGTTCAGCTGAGTAAGCTGTTGAGAGAGGTTTAAATATACTAACGTTAAGAGGCTGCAAACTATAAGTTGCATAAGGGGGAAAGATAGCTAGGAGAATCTGGTTCTCGTTATAGAACTTGATGAAGCTTATTGTAACATGAGATCTATAGCCATCTAGTATTAGAAGGCGATAGGCATATTAGGAGCGCTAGGCCTTCTCTGCAGTCTCACGGTTGAATATCTATTTAAGCTATACTTAGCCAAGCTTATTGTTTATCCAGCCACTTGTAGATGACGCAAAAAAGGCTTTATATACGTTGTGATTAAAGTCTTGTAACTAGGAGTCTTGTATATTGCTAGTGATAGCCTAATAGATTAGTGCTGGTGAGAGTGAGCTCCCATCTGCGCAGATATATGCTATAGTTGTAATCCACTTACGGCTTCTATCCTAGCCTATCTACCTTATAGAACCGTCTTTAAACCTTCTCCTAGAGAAGATCCGCTTCTGTTTGGTAATAATTCCAATAAGAAAGCCCTTTTCATCTATATTGTATGTATGCTCTAGCAGTATCTTGTATTGTTCAATCTTGCGCTTTAAGAGCTCAAAATACAGCCTGTATTTAAAGGTAGAATCAGCTCATTGGCGTTGTATATCTATCCTAGCTGCCCACTTAGATACAAGATTAATATTATGGCGCTTAATAAACTGGTCAGCCCAGTAATTACCTGCCTGTTTTCCAGCTATATCTGACGCAAAATTCTGGATCATTTGGTATGTAGGAGGTAGCCCTTGTAAGGTAAGACTGTTGATATACTGTATAAGCTCCTTTTCTTGTATTTTGTTAAGTAGTTGTTAAGATTCAGCCTTTGCCGCTATAGTACCCTGCACACCCCTCCAACGTTTCAACAGTGTGGACTGATCACATCCATATTTTTTTGCTGTCTGTGTAAAATTAGGTTGCTCTCCAAGCTTCAGCGATTTCAACGCTTCTAACGCCTCATCAATAGGAGCCATGGTGGTGGAGATATGGGGGGTTGAATATTGGGTGTGTAGCGGGGAACTGTGCGTCACGCCAGGCCGTGCGCCATGCTGACAAACACGGTACAAGGATGCACCACTTGCAACAACAGTTTGTTGAACCAACCATTTGCCAGTGCACCATTATTCCATGGGAGTCTCAGCTACAGATTGATAATCTATCGCTATATCGGAATCGTCACGAACCTGATATGGCCGGGACGGTCGGACGGGCAGATTTCGGCACCTTCCCGACATCGAACGCGCTTTTCCGCTTTTGATGCAGGGTATGCAGGCAGCAAAACCATTAACCATTGCTGATCGAACCAGCCAAGTTCCTTCCACACAACACAAATTCACTGCCGAGATGAAGGTATGAATTCCTTACACTTCACATATGCTGTGCTTACCATGTGGTCCCCCAGGACATTCTTATCGATGATCGATATCGCCTTGACCGAAAGATCGGCGAAGGAGGCTGCGGCCTTGTCTACTCGGGCACGTAACCACCATTCCCCCCGCCCTGGAATTACAGGCTCACCTGTGCAGGGACTGATCTTCAGTCGAACGAAGAAGTCGCCATAAAGCTCGAATATATCCGCGATGGTCTTGAAATGCTTAAGATTGAAGCAGAGACCTATAAAGCATTGTCTGGTGGGATAGGAATACCGCGCGTCCGGTGGGCTGGAGAGGAGTGCGACTACTACGTGCTCGTCCACGATCTTCTCGGCCCGTCACTCGAGGATCTGTTCAACTACTGCGGCCGAAAGTTCTCTCTCAAGACAGTCCTCCTCCTAGCCGATCAACTTATTTCTCGAACCGAATACATACATGCCAAGTCATTCATCCACCGCGATATCAAGCCGGACAATTTCCTGATGGGGATAGGCAGGCAAGGAAACGTGGTATATGCTATTGATTTTGGTTTGGCGAAGGATTATCGTGAGGCCGAGCGCTACAAGGGTCTCCAAGGTCGCCAGTTCGATGGCACTCGCCGTTACGCGAGTATCAATAACCACAACGGAATTGGTATGTCCACCGCCTAATACGTCGTTCGTTGCCCTAATAACCTTGGTAAAGAGCAGTCTCGACGGGATGACCTGGAATCCCTCGGATATGTCCTTGTATACTTTGCTCGTGGCTCCCTGCCATGGCAAGGTTTGAAGGCCGCGACAGAGGAGGGGAGGAATGAGCGGATTAAGGAGATGAAGATAAGCCTATCTGCTAAAGACCTCTGCAGAGATCTCCCCGTCGAATTTGCAACATATATCAATTACACCCGGTCCTTAGATTTCGACAACAAACCCGACTACTCGTACCTCCGAGACCTTTTTCGTCGCTTGTTCATTCGCAACGGGTTCAGTTATGACGACGTATATGACTGGACTGTAAAGAAGTACATCGAAATCCACAGCAGAGTCAACGAGCCGATGTCTCGCACGCCGCGGGGGCCACAGAAACGAAAACTCACGTCTGCACGCAGACAACAAGAGGAGGCCAAAGCGAGGCGATCGGCGTGACACATCAAAATCGCAAGGTCAATGAGATTACTGAGCTGTAAGGAGTCCACCTGAGCCCTGCCTTGAGAGGCCTGCTTAGGCTGCTTCTCACAACTCGGAACGCGGGACGCTGAGTGAACCAAAACGGGATCCACCGCGGGAGCTAGTGGCACGAAGCCACTTGAGTTTTATTCCGGTGGAGCCACATTTCTGAGCTGGAGGGATGATGATTTAGAAGCGAATTGACATGTCATACTAAAATGGAGTGCACCTGCGTTCTCAAATAAACTCGTCGAACGGGATGGAGCGGGTTCTCAGATAGGCTAGCGCGGACACTCTTGTCTTTCTGTAAACGAGAGTGTCCGGACTAGTCTCTTCGCGGTAAGCGTGAAACATTATCCCGAAACCCAACTTCGACATGGGGCCGTAAAGTAATGGGCTGTGCATTTCCTCACTGAAAATGAGGCGATGCGATTTTATTGAGAGCTGGCTTTCCTGTGGTATAATTCAAGCAGCCTGCCATACAGCATCCTTGACAATACTTCCTAATGGATGACCCACTGACAAAATCTTTTTCCAAAGCCTAGCAATTGAGCGGGCTGTCCCTAAGTTCATTCCTAGCCTCTGTAAGCTAGCCTATATAGATTCCGGCCACATAGGGTTTCCGGCCACCCCACCAAAACGCGACACCTGCACAAAACACGCGACACCTCTCAACAACGCGCTTCAATATAGATGCCCACGAGCTTGCTATACAATTAGCTACCAGAGATTACAATGCCGGCACTTTTATAAGCCAGTAGGCTGCTGCTAAGGTATACGGCCTTCCTTAATCTACACTATACGACCGACTACATAGCATAACAACTAGTATAGCTAGTCATTAGCATTAGCAGCGGCTAACTCCTCTATAAGAAGACTTTCTAGTAGAGTAGATCCTTAAAGAAGACATGTATACCTGTCCTCCCTCCTACGCTTACGCCTAAGAGATAGCAAATTGAATTCTATAAATAAATAGCGATAATCAGCCTATTAGTAAGCTCTAGCTCTTAAAGTTTATTAAGCGCTAGCTACGTGTCGCCTCTGTAATTAGTAGGAAGCTAGAGGCTTAGAGAGCTGAGGCAGCTACTCTAGAGCAGATATATACATTCCTTAAGCTCTATAAGTAGATATAACAGAGGCTTAATATATAGACTAAGAATATATATAATATAGATAAGACTAGCATTACACTAGGAGTATATATAAATACTAGAGTACTCTCTAGTAGTAAGAAAAAGAAGGCTTATATTCAATCTCTAGAGAATTACAAGTAGGTCTCTATAATTAAGTATATATCTACTACTAGGTAGAAGCTATACTATATAGTTATCTTTAAGGGCAAGAACCTATAGATAACCTAGTTCCCCTTATCCTATGTACCTAGCTAGCTCTATATAACCTCTAAGAATAGATAGATATTAAATATAATAGGTACTAAGTAGCTCTAGCGTATATTTATCCCTAAGATAGCTGTTAGTAGTAGCTAGTACTACCTCCTTATTCTAGATAGCTATAGTAGCTATATTAATATAGACTTCCTATAGCTCTGTAAATAGTACTATATTAAGCTCTTATACCTTCCTATA
>ML977714.1:14674-28158 GCA_010015725.1 Amniculicola lignicola CBS 123094 | reverse complement strand
CTTAACTTATTACAAGTTTCTTAGAGGCCTACTATACCTATATATTAGTAGTAGTCTTAGCAGTAGCCTTAGAGCTTCCTCTCTACCCCCTAAGGCCCTTGTGATTTCTATCTAGCTTAGTAGGTACTTTAGGATTATAAGAAACTAGGTTATATAATATAGCTCCTCCTATAAAAAGTAAGTAAGGCACTAGTAGCTGTAAATGCTAGAGCTGTAGGGCTAGAAGTAGAGAAAAGGTACCTTAAGTATTAACTAGAGGCTTATACCTCTTAGCGCCCTTAAAAGCATATATAAGTTAATCTAAACTAATAATTTATAGAGGTAGAGAATATTATAGAGGCTATACGCGTAGCTGAGGCTTCTATAATACTATAAGGTAGACCTACTAAAGCAAGTACTTCAGAGGTAGCTGCAACAGTTACAGTAGCTATAATACTTGAATCTATGTGTAATTAATAGTAGCTATAATAGCGTTGTTAATAGATATTGTATATTTTGTGTAGGTGTCGCGTTTTGGTGGGGTGGCCGGAAACCCTATATAGCCGGAATCTATATAGGCTAGCTTATCTACTTCTCTTGTTGGATTTCTATGTGAAATTATGCTATTCATCGTTCTACAACGCTGATACCCTTCAGTTTAGTAAGTAAATATCCTTATGTTTAGATTTAGTAGAGGTATCTAAATTATAAGTCCAAATCCCCCTGAAAAGAGTGAACAAAACAGATGGTCATATTCGTCCCTTAGATATGCTTTGCGTTTAGATTCTCCAACCCAAGATACTCATTTAGATCGATATTTCTTCAGGCGTTATATCCAAGCTCTCAGAGGTCTTTGATTCAACTGTACCCGAAGTCATCTATCGTTGGGACTGTGGGGTGCCTCGCAATGCTCGACTGGCGACGAGGAGTGCATTGTGGGTCCTACGCCTCTTATATGGCAGCGATACTACTTTGGAGGGTCCGTCGAAGAAAGCAAAAGGCTACATTTAGGTCTCAGGGGGAAGAGTATTAGGACTTTCGTGGAGACAGCCTGGAAGATTGGTGATGAGTTGAGCCTTGAACCTAAGATAGCGCCTTTCATAATATGTGGTCGTTGCTTAGCTAGCCATCGCCGTTTTAGTTCTCGTAGTGGCCAATTTTAGAGATTGAAGATTTGCTATTAAAGTACGCTTTGAGGTGGACCAGCCCTTTTAAGTAGATACGATATTCGGTCAAATATGTGTGCTAACGTTAGTGAAAAGATCGCCTAATTTGAAGGGGTTGCCCGCTGGTTTTTAAGGCTATTTTCATCTGCGACCATCAGAAGATCTCCGGAACCAGCAACCGTGCCTGTCAAACATCACGGTGGCTGAAACAGCAAAGTGTGACAAGGGTTGAGGATGTATATATATATGGGGCATCCCGCCTGTTTAAATAAATTAAGAACACTGATAAGTTACTATCACTTGGTTCAACAGGTCCCGTTCTGGATCCCTCCCTCCCCAGGTCGCACAGTTTCGAGATAGCCCCGTCTCATCCACGCTCCCACAGCAGGCATGAGCCCGCCCTCGAACGGGAGGATCGGTTCAGGTGCATTGAGCTTGCATTTGAGCTTGAATTACAAGGGGGAGTCATGAACAGGCTGACGCGAGTGTCAGTGCGCTTCCATACAAGTCGAGAATTTTCCATACAAATTTTGTCAGTGCGGCGGGTCTCGCGTCAGGCCGTTCATGACCCTCCCTTGTAGATGTGGATGCACCAGAACGAGTCATCAGATGGTTGCCTAATTGGGACATGCAAGATTCATGCTCAAAATAGAACTAGGCAAGTCGAGATGCGGAGACGCGAAGAGCACCACTTTCGCTAGCGAGACTCCGAGTTCGAGGAGCTAACGTGTTCTACCAGTCATCCGTCAACACCAGTCATCCGCAAATCGCGAAAACCACCAAAAATCACGAAAATCGCACCACCAGTTCTCAACAACAACAGCTTGGAAAGATCTAAGATTAAAATTATAGCCTTTTCTCTCTTTTAGGAGCATATTCTATGTATATAGGGTAAGCACACTTGTTAGTTATTACAATATACGAATTTGGCCCTATTTTGGCCCCCAAATTCTAGTATCTCAATAACTATTTAAGTAAACACCTTAAGACACTAATATGTATCATAAAATGTGTGTAAAAAGCCTGTATTAAGATTTCAGATTGTTCTGATCAGCCGTTGCTGAGAACCAGAGGTGCGATTTTTGGGATTTTTGGTGGTTTTCGCGATTTGCGGATGACTGGTGTTGACGGATGACTGGTGGAACACGTTAAAATATATTAGCTTAGTAATACTTCATAAACTGATATTTCGTTATAACGATTTATTTCCTATGCTCGGAATCAATAGTTATAGCGAGAGTTGACTTGCAACTCCATGGTCTTCGTCCCGCACGGAGGCCGGAAGCTAAGCGCCCTGCACCTGCCAGCACCCCACTGGCGCCAGCCCCTGTCAGCTCTGAGGGCATCATCAATCCTATTGGCTGTGCAGGGCCTCTTAGAGCTCACTCTGATTGAGGTGGTGTAAGGAGGCGGTGAAGCTCGTGCTTACGGTTTGTCGTCAGTGCAGCTCCCATGAGCCTGCGGGTCTGTCTTCGATTGCTATTGCGAGCCTTTTGTACACCTTGTGCTTGCGCACTGGGTTGGCGTGGGGACCGACGTCTCGAGTTCGTTCCTCTAGCTTTTGCGACACTGCCAGGGATTGCTTGGGGGTGGCTTTCGTTGAAATGAGACTGCGTAATAGATAGGTTCGATGGATATGCGTTTTGTGTAGTGGACGTGGTTGCTTGACCTTTTGTAGCTGCTGGCCGTTTTGTCTTCGATGCTTTACTGCGTTTGACGATGCCCTTCGGCTTTCCGGTCTGCATCTTTGTTGCTTTGGTCCTATCGCGCAAAGCACCGATAGCGTCAGACCTAGGTCGAAGCTTGTCGCGCCAGCTTGCCTGGCTCTCAGTCTTTGTTCTGGGTCGAAGCCTACCCGGCCAGATTGCTTGATCCTCTGCCATCATGACCTTTGTCCTCGCCTGACGAAGCGCTCCTCTGGAAAGGTTTTCTCGAAGCTGGCGCGTTGCTTCCGGTGCCATGACTGAACCCAGAGAACTGTCCCGTAACAAGTTCTTTTGCCCAGAACATACTGGACTTCTTGCCTTCTGAACCGGCTCTTCTGGACCAATACCTGAACCAAGCTGCGGTAACGTACGAAGTCTCTCATCAAAAGGTTGCTGGTGTTGCGACTTCCTCCATCGACGTATTACGGCGATCATCTCATCTTCCGTATCGTCTTGGTCTAGCCAATCACGGTCCCGCCACACGATATCAAGTTCATCTAGCAGTGATTGCGGGAAGGGAGTATCAGGCGCAGTAGGCTCGGAGTCGCTGTTGATAATTGACTCTAGCCAGCATGACGTCTCGATCATTCGTAACTTTTTCCCCTTGTCGGTAAAATAACCAAACTCTGCTTTGATCGCATCTAATCGTTCCTTCAAATATTGTGGTTTCAGAAGACGCTCTACCTTGGCCTTAGGATCATGCCACCATAATGAGGGTGAGGTCCTTTGTCCGGTAACAAGCCCACAGTCTCTCCAGAATGCAAGCAGCGTCTGCATCTTCTTTTCCGTCTCTCTGAGAAGAGCCATGTACTTTCTCCTTCCGCATCGGATCGCCTCCCGGTCTATTTCATCCAATTCATCCATCAAATCTGGGGGCCAAGTCCTGTTAATGTAAATGGAAAGCGGGTCATCTGCCAGCATCGAGTCGGGATTTTTCTCCATCCAGCGACTAATTGCCTCTTCTCTTTTCTCCTTTGCTTTGTTATACTCTTCATCGTATAATTTAGAACCGTTTTCATTAGCATGCTCGCGCAATGCCATAAGCCCTTTCACTAGAAACCAAGGGAAAAGTGTTCCGCCCGGACTGCGCCCCATGTCCCTCAACAAGTGCAGGTCAGGTAAAGGCGTCAGTTCCACGCTGGATTCGACTGCGGCCCACCGACCATCTATTTCCCGACGATATCGATCAGTCAACTGAACCCCTAATCGCTTTTCCATATCGCACAACGCATACTTTACGTCATATAGCCACTCTGGAACAGGTGGCAATATTTCAAAGCCGCCTTCTTCCAAGGGTGTAGGGCTTTTCCATGACATTAGACGATGGCGATATTTGCGCAGTTCGAAATTGTCGGACGGCTTCAGTTTGCGTAGTCGCTCGATCAGATCTTGTGGGTCGATGTAGCCGCGCTTCAACTTTTCGGCTTCGAGGTAGGTGACTGCTCCTGGCCAGGCGGCTTCCGAAACAGATAGGCATTGCGATTTGTGCCCGTAGTATTGCGGTGATCGTAGACCGATCAATTTCAAGTGCATGGCCCAGTATTTCTTGAAAAGAGCACGTCTCTGCTCTGGCGTCAACACCGAACCATCGTAGTCGAATTGTTTGCCCAAAGCCTCTGCCTGCTCCACTAGTATCTCGTCGCTACATTCTTTCGTCTCCTCGCGAATTGCAAATGACGGAGCGTCAGAGGAATCTTCGTGTTCGCCGAGCACTACATCTTCTGGTCGTAACTGTGGCGATGGGAGGATCGATTCGTGCATCATAGTATTGGGGAGTCAGACAACATCGTCATCTGCCGGTCGCAGAAAGGGGGGGTAAGCGAAATTCCACTGTTCATAACACTTAGAAGGTTAGTTCATGATCAGTGTAAAGGTGTGCGGGCGTGTGGACTTGCAGTGGTGTGTGGACTTGCAGTGAACTAAGGGCAGGTCTCTGGATGTTCGTGAACGGTGAGGTTGGAAGTCGCTGAGTCATGGCAAAGTGTTTGCCGGAAATAAGCGAAAGCGCAAGGAGTGATCACATGATCTGAATTTATCCGCACCAATCAAATCGCAATCAATCGCGAAAGTCACACGACACGTTTTCCGTCTGGCGATTAGTTGAGGCCCTTCATTGGCCTGTTCTGCCTCACATCTACGAATGGTGTAGGTGGGCACAATAATAACAAATAGACAGAATCACCCACTCTCGCTCGCGCCCTCTTTTGTGCAGATCTCTGCTCAGCCTTTCTCCACATCTTGCCTACCATTCCCACGATTCTTTTATTTCTTCAAGATGGCGGACTCAGAGAATTCCAAGGCGCAAACCATCCTATATCTCCGACCGCAGACAGCAAAAGACATCGAGTTATTGGATATCCCAGACAACGAGCCTTACAGATTCGAAGTAGCTCCACCTTCCGAACCTACTGATATCCCCCTCGGAGTTATCTCCGAACTATCCCCCACGACCCACCTTTCTCCCTACGACAACACTCCACATGATGACGGTAGAGTGTCTCGCGAAAGCACGCCAGGCCTGTACCCCATTTCCCGGGGGGTTATTAGGCTTGGATTCGATTCCATCGAAAAGCCGGCTGCTCGAGGATTCGAGATTGGATTCGGACCCAGCTCCGACGTCAAAGTGCCCTATTACGGCAGGAATCCGAATGAGGCCTACTTTCGAATCCATTACAATTTCAATAGTGGCGCGCTTCTGATCACGGCACTAGACAGCATGATCGTTGGATCCGCCCGCTTGAGCAAGCAAGAGTCCCTACTTCTCATGGCTGGCGCGAGCATTCGTTGCGGAGGGGCTTTCAGCTTCGTTGTCGAGTTTCCAGACCTTGGCAACTGCGCCGAAGAGCATGAGCGGAATTATCAAGAGTACACTGCAAAGATCGGTATCCCCGATGCTCAATACATGGAAACCCCTCGATCCGAGTATCCGCCAATTGGTGCTGAACACAGAAGCGTAGCCACCCTTGGGAAGGGTGCTTTTGGAGAGGTTCACAAGGCATTGAATAACAAAACTGGGGAAGCCTTCGCCATCAAAATCCTGAGGGGAGAAGGAGAGAGCGAAATGAAAGAAGTCAATATCATGAGCAGTCTTTGCCACGTAGGTTAGTTCGTACTTCTTCTGTACTATACACTGATGTTTGAGAAGGAGAATATCATCAAATACGAGCGCGCCTTCAAAATCCCTAGTAGCCAGACATGTATCGTAATGGAGCTGGCGGTCAATGACCTTAATACACATCAGAAGGCCAGACAAAACGGGATGCGCGGATCCTCTTTGTCCCTGGTATGCATCCGATCTATCGGACGGCAAGCCTTATCAGGCCTCAACTACCTTCACGACAAGGGTGTTATGCATCGGGACTTGAAGCCCGAAAACATATTGGTGACTGAATGGGACGCTAAGACGGATATTCCCACCATCAAGCTCGCAGACTTTGGACTTGCGGGCATAGGCTCCGAGCATGACACGTATTGTGGAACCGATGGTTACATCGCTCCTGAAGTTATAAAGGCCAACCAGAGGGCCAAAGAGCTTAAGAAGCAAAGGGACAAAGGCATGAAGACAGTTCCACAAAACCGGCTGCTCATGTACACCAATTCTGTTGATATCTGGGCATTGGGGAAGATTTTGCAGGAGCTCGTTCAGGATGTTCCCTTTCGTGTATCTTTACTTCGTAGTAAGACGGCGCCAGTCAACAAAGAACCGGCACTTCGCCTCATTCGTCGAATGATGCAAGATGATCCCAGGATGCGACCAACAGCGACTGAGTGTTTGAACGATCCCTGGATGTCCACAAACAACCGTTCCGGCAGTCTGCTGACCCAAAAACGTGACAGGTCACTTACTCCGTCCACTTCAAACCCCGTTTCAAGCACCGGACAACCTCTTCGAAAAGTAATTCGAAAAGTGTTTGAGGATTCTATCGCTACCAAAGACGGCTCAACGATTAGAATAATGAATACTTGGCCAGATGAAAGATCGGAACATCAGAATGGCTCCAATCAAGCACAGTATGGCGCGTCCGCTCCCTCAGGTGTAGAGATGGAATACCTCTCGGTTGAAGAGGCGCAAATACCATACGACCACTCTCAAGCAACTCGGCTGACCATACAACTTGGGGAGGATGGTCCAATGCTGCTCACCGCCCATGGTTATAATGACGCGCTGATGAGTGACTCCTTGGATGCCCGAGATGAAAACATTCCTCCAGCTATCTTAACCGATAATACCAGTTCTCAAAGGGCATCATCTTCACACAAGCTGCTAACGGCCCTTCAGACAGAAGCCTACGGCAATAATGTGAAAATTGCAGGCAACAATGCAGATGTGGGAGTTATCCGCAACGAACTTTCTCGACTGAGCATCTCAACCGCCGGAGAGACATCCGAACAGCAGAGAGAGGCCCGGCGAAGGCACACTCATCACGCCCCATTCGAGAATCCGCCTGGGTATGTCAACATATTAGTTCGGGATATAGCTGTGCCCTTGCGGAAATCGGACAACCGGCTCAACGCAACCCAGATCTGCGCGGTGGCAGGACTAGATCTTGCAGCACGCAGGAAATATCTGAACTTAATAAGACAAAAATCAGATATTGTCATCGACAAGTGGGATGGTAACAGGCTGTATTCGTGGGTTCCCTTTCAGGACGGTCTTTTGCTTTGTCAAGCGCTCAGGCTATTGGACGATTTGGATCCGCTTCTTCAGTGCGGACGCAGCTGTGAAACATTGCCAGACAACAACTACCTCCTCGAGGGGAAAACGAGATACGATTCAGTTACATTAGACACTGGTAAGATTTATTACCGTCCTTGTGACGGTCGGGTAAATGTAACACACATCTTTCACGCCGCGGATAGGAACCGACATGCCTTGCATCGATACCTCAAACAAAGGGATGTACCCCGAGATATTGTTAGAGGCGATATAAAAGAGCAAGGGACTTATATTAGCTATATCTGGGCGTCTAGAATCTGTGACGAAATAATACCGGAGCTGAAGCCTATTCTGCAGTCAGCATTGCGGAAACACGGACTCCAAATTCAATCGAGTCCGGTTGGAGATAACGCTCTCTCACCAACGTTTGAACAAAGGGCAGTCTACACCCCGAAGCGGCGGCAAGTTAATCGGGGCCAGGGCACAGCGAAGGCTGTGCGTGACAATCACGCTAGCACGGCCCAAAAAATGCGCCCACGTTGTAATCGCTGTGTAGAGAAACACAAGAAGTGCGATCGTGGCGAGGTTTGCGGATCTTGCAAGGCTTCTGGGCTAAGTAATCAACCCTTCTCATATTCATGTTCAAGAAAATGCTAAGCTCTTTAGACTGCAGATATAACAGTGCGATCGTACCCCGAGCCCCCCGAGCCCCCCGAGCCCCCAGAGTCCAGAGAACTGTGCCCAGGAAAATAGCGCCGACGCTCATGGCCTGCATGAATACAGGCGAAGTTGCTGGCGCTATAGGGAGCGCCGAGGAGAGCCTTGAAGACACCGGTGATAGTCTTGATGAAAGTACTGAGGAGAGCCTTGATGAAGTGGCCGACGAAGAACTTAGCCAGCACGATGGTGAAGAGAGCTTTCCTGGAGGAACGAAGGATACTCAGAAGAGCAGCAACTGTAGTCAAACCTGCGAACCGAGGGTTTCGCAGGTTACAGAGAAGCAGGGCTTGTTATACGCCAGCTCAGCTCTCGATGGACTTCCCGCAGGGAGTCGATGCTCCAATTTCACCGAACCGTCTTTTACGCATGGATCGTTTCTACCGCCACTGAAAGATGCATTCATGCAACCAGATCAGCGAGAACGCCGATCCCTTCGAGGTTCTAATTCGGACTCTGTTGTGGGCGTCGACGACGACGAAGAGTTGTGGATAGAGGCCGCGATTAATGCAGAAATCCAGGATCTATGCTTGAAGGTTGGAAACGAGTAACGTTAACTGTTTTTTGTAGTGGTTGGATGACATAGATTACAGGTCAGACAATATTGCCTACTATGACCCAAGTAAATCGAAAGAGCGCCGGTGTAGACGCAATCGGAAGAGAAGTAAGAGCTCGACAAGATCGCCCAGCGAAGACTCCAATGTCGGTGTGGCTTTGCCTAGTTTAGCTTCCATTGGTCCCCATTATGGTTCACGCTGTAACGTAGGTACTAGGCGAGTGACGCAACTAAGCGAGTGACGCACCCTACCAACTTTTCGCGACACGTCAACTATCAATCACAATGTCTCCACCAACACCTTTTCAATTGCCCTGCAATGAAGCAGATATCCTCCTAGCTATCTCAGCTATCGATCAGAATTAGATTCAGAGTGGACGACGCGCTGCTGCTATGTTTAGCATCTCTGAAGCCACGCTCCGTCGACGACGCGCTGGAATGGCTGCACAACGCGATTATAAGCCCAATTCAAAGAAACTTACCAAGATAGAAGAGGAGGTGATTATCAGATATATACTTGACCTAGATTCACGAGGGTTTGCGCCCTCTCTAGGTGCTGTACAAGATATAGTGAATAAGCTGCTAGCTAAGCGCGCTGGTGGGCAGGTTAGTAGAGACTGGCCAAGGAACTTTGTTAACCAGACTGTGAGCCTCAAGACATAATATAATCAACTATACGATTAACAGAGAGCCCTCTACAAGGATCCTAAGGCTACTAAGGCCTAGTTTAAGCTTATAGCGCGCATAAGGGCTATATATAGTATCTATAATAAGGATACCTACAACTTTAATAAAGCTAGCTTTCTAATAGGTAAGATATTATCTTATCTTATTATTACTAGCTTAGAGAGGTATAGTTAACTAAAGGCTATATAGCTAGGTAATTAAGAATAGGTTATAGTAATCTAGGGAATCAACGCTACTAGGTAGCTAATCCTACTATTTATTATCTTTACTAGCTAGTACTACCTCTCTACCTAGTATAAGGGTAATAATATACTATATAACTAGGCTATTATAGTTAGTAATAATAGCTAGATAACTAACAAGCTTAGAGTAGAGTAGCTAAGTACTTTATTAAGTATATAGTAGAGTATAGAGTAGGTATATACTAGCTACTTATACTTAATAGCTATAAGAGCTATAACTTACTTAAATTTCAAGAGCTCTATAAGGAGAATAATATCTATACTCTCTATATACTACCTTATTTATTATACCTCCTATAGCTACTTAATATAGGCTACTTCTTACTATTAAAGTATATATATAGGTATTAGATTAAGAGCCTAATCTATAACTATATTAACTAACTTATATTACTAAGCTTAAATTCCTACTAGCCTTCTATACTACCTATAACTAATTAATTATAAAGGATAATATCTATATAAGCTTTTAAGGTACTAGCCTAGTCCTATATAATCTAGAGGTAGTAATATTAAAGCTTAATATAAAGCTTTATATACTAATACTACCTATACTAGAGGTTACCCTATAGGAAGCTAAAATACTAAGTAATATACGTGAATTAGAGGCTTAATTAATATTAATCTATAATTAGATTTAGAGGTATTAGAGCTTATTACCTACCTCTATTATTATAGTACTTAATTAGCTTAAAAAGAGTACTAAGGTAATAGTATACTTAGCTATACTTATATACAAGTAGATTATAAGCCTTAAGAGAGTAAATAAGGCTACTATAGAGTATAAACTATATAAAAAGAGGTAGATTTAGAAGCAAGGTACTCTATTAAAGGTAGAGGGAGAGGATATTATTACTTAAAGGGAGGTTAAGTAGCAGCTAGAGGGGGAAATATATTTAGGTAATATATATTTAGGTATAAGCTAGTAGGCTTTAGCATACTATATATACTATAGAGATACTAGTTATAACTTATAAATATACTAGAAGTATACTATAGATACTACTTAATCTAGGATAGTTACAATAATATACTTTCTTATTCTATTATTAAGATAAATTACTATAGAGGTAGAGAGAGTTAGTAGGGTATATAACTTACTTAGTTATGTTACTTACTTAGTAACATTACCTATATTAATATATTTTATTACTTATCTACTAAAATTACTTATCTACTAGCCCTACTAAAATTAATGTATCTCTCTCTACTAATATACCTCCCCTATTACTATAATAGCTTTAATTAACTCTAAAAGAAGGTAGACTAGTTCTAGCTACCTCTATCCTTCAAAATCATAAAAATCTACCTATTTATTACATCTTAGCCTTATATAATATACCTTAATCTATACTCTATAGTTACCTTATAGGTACCCTCCTATAAGCTACTACTAATATAAAGAAATAAAAGCTATTACCTATTAAAGAGTAGTCCCTTATTTAGTAGATCCTAGACCTTAATTAATGAGGTTTTCCACCCTAGATTATTAATATACAATAAATAGTAGATATTCTACTTTAAGCTTATAGCTAGGATCCTCCTCTATAGCCTATTAGTAAGTATTGGGTAATACGCTTTATTAATAGCTAGGTAGAGCTCTAGACTAAGTAGAATAGGAAGCTATACTTATAGTATACTCTCTATTAGGATCCTATTAAGATAAATATATAGTTTAAGCTTATAGAGGAGACCTACTAGGTATATAGTATTCTTAATAGAGATATATATCTATACGTAGATAACAAAGGGGTAATACATTGCCCTTATATAGAGTTATATAATCTTATTATATAACGCCTATATAAAGGCTTAGCAGGGGGTTGTATACAAAACCTCTATCCTAGCTATATCTAGATAGATATAAACAATACTACAATCTGATTAAGTATTACCCCTATTAAGCCTATACTAATACATATGTATAGAAGATAGATTTCCACCTTTGTACTTACGTACCTTATTATACACCTATTACACCTTGTAGAAGGAAGTCTATTTAATATTAATTAGTGGTTAATTAACTTCAACTGCAAATTGGCAAGAGTAAAGATAGAGTCTTATCCTAGTAAATTAATAAGGACCTTTATTTTATTACCTATTAAGCCTGCTGAACTAGTATATATAATAGAGAGATTAGATTATATACTAAACTAGTATATAGGAAGATAGTGCAAATTGTATAAAATGAAAACCTTGCTATATAAACAAGCCAACAGTATAAAATAATAATAACGCTATTGCTATAATAGTAAGCCCTGATATAAGCCCTGATATAACTACCCTATAGCCTACCTCTAATAATAATAATAAGAAGGATATACCTGAGGAAGAGTCTAAGTATATTAATACGTACGAAGACATAGCAGAAAGCCTTAATGTTACTAAGAAGACGTTAAGAGGCACTGTATAACTATAATACTAGACAGATTACATTAATATAGATAACAACCTATTAAACATCTAACTATCCTTATATACTAGATGCGTACTTATTAACCTTTATATAATAACTGCTATAGGTAAGAATACCCTATAAGCTTTTATAGAAGATTTTAGAGGATAGAAGAGAGAATACTTCTTATAGATAAATTGTATAATCAGACAGGAACTAAAGATTACTATAGAGAAGAAAGGGGTGTACAGCCTAAAGGGAATAATAGATAATACTACTATAGAGTTGTACAATATATTACAAGGAGATACAAATATAATCCTACCTAATTATTAACCTACTACACTTATAGTACCTTTATATATACCTAAACTTTATATACCTAAACCCTCTATACCTTTATATAAACCTACCCCTATAGGGATACCCTAAGGATTACTATATAATCTACCCTATAGACTATCTCTATCACCTATTCTATACCTACTAAGATAACTATCCCTATACTATTAGCTATAGCCTACCCTATATAAACTGCTTAGGTACTAGAATACCTATAGCCTATATATACTCCTACTAATCTATAAGTATACTAATAAGAGGCTTCTACCTAAAAAGATGGTAGTGTTCTAGAAGGCCTAGAATAAATATAACAACTATATAGGTAAACTATATAATATACTAGCTAATAAGGTATAAATCTTTATTAACCTATACTGCTACCTTGATATATAGGAGACATAGTACTCTAATATCTTCCCTAATATCTTAGAGGATTATGTAGTAATATATTACATTCACAACGTTGGACCTAATTATACCTAGAAGTACCTATATACTACCCTGTATACCTACTTTAATATAATAGTTAATTATAATTAGTACTATACTAACTGGATATTATTAACCTTCATATACTGCTAAAAAGAGAACCCTAATAAGACACTATATAAAGCATTAGAACTACTTATTAATAAGTTTACACTTACCTAGAGGGTAATAGGGATATAGTTCTAAGGAGATTAACTGCTGTATACTGCTGTTATACGAGCTTATAGAGGATAACTAGAATTTAAATAAGCTATATTCTCTAACAACTAGTCCTGTAAAGGACTATTTAGTAACCTTTATATAGTACTGCAAGTTAGTATAGACTACTAGATAGGCTAATATCTCTAGGAACTAGGAGAGGTATACTATATAGACTAAAAGTACTTTTCTAATTACCTAAGATCTAACTTCTATAGTAGATTCCCATCCCAACATTTATAGGGACGAAGCTGACCCCTAAGGGACCTTTACACAGAGTTTATAAAGAAAAAGTGCTTTATATACTATAAGGAAGGATACTAGTCTATAAACTATCCTTATATAGAACT
>ML977713.1:0-47357 GCA_010015725.1 Amniculicola lignicola CBS 123094 | reverse complement strand
TCCTCCTCCTCCTCCTCCTCCTCCTCCTACGCCCTGGGCAATAACTGATTGGATCCTTAGCCCGCCATACAGCTCTGGCGACCTCGGCCTGCCCTTCCAACGCCCCCACAAGCATTGCCGCACCTTCGAGTCGCCCCTCGTTGAGAAAGTCATAGATTACATGAATGACAAGCTCGTCGACAAAGACCTCGCGCGCATTTTCGAGAATGCATTCCCGAACACGCTAGACACGACGGTGAAGTGGCACGTCGACGGGACCGAGAAGAAGCGCAAGGCGAAAAAGGGCACCGATCCCGACGCGTGGAAGGGCGCGCAGAGCTTCATCGTCACGGGCG
This sequence comes from Amniculicola lignicola CBS 123094, assembly GCA_010015725.1. Taxonomy (NCBI): domain Eukaryota; kingdom Fungi; phylum Ascomycota; class Dothideomycetes; order Pleosporales; family Amniculicolaceae; genus Amniculicola; species Amniculicola lignicola. The sequence goes on along the minus strand of ML977713.1, from coordinate 47,022 downwards.
ACATCAACGCCGAATGGCTCCGTGACTCTACGAACCAGCTGGCCCAATACCAGTCGCTTGCGAAGAAGGACAAGACCACCCACAACCTCATTCTCGGGGCTATAAATACACAGGCCGAATATGTCATCGGATCTCCCTACTGCAACGCTTTCCAGCCCCCGCCGCCCAGCGGCCTCAGCCCTACCTATGGCGGCGATGGAGACACAGTGCATCCCGCCTACGAGCCCTCGTTTGTCTTCGAATGCAAGTACGAGCTCGACTCCCTAGCCCACTTCCTCTCTCTCACGAACCAATTTTACAACAACACTGGCTCCATCGAATTCATGACTCCGCGGTGGCTGCTAGCTCTAGACACTCTTCTCACAACGCTCGATGCCCAAGCCCAACCAACCTTTGATAAAGACGGCGCCTACAGGAGGAATGCCTACTCTTTCCAACGCCGCACCGACACCGGTACCGAGACTTTAAATCTGGCGGGAGTAGGCAACCCCCTAGGCGCAGACACGGGACTGATCCGCAGTGCCTTCCGCCCGTCGGACGATGCCACCATCCTCGGCTTCTTTATTCCGTCCAATGCCATGATATCCGTGGAGTTGAAGCGGACTGCGAGTCTGCTCTCCTCCGCGGGGAAAAAGACACTCGCCGCCAATTTGAGAGAGAGGGGAGAGAGTATTGAGAAAGGGGTCTGGGAACATGCTGTTGTGGAGCACAAAAAGTATGGAAAGGTGTTTGCCTTTGAAGTCGACGGGTTTGGCAGCCACATCATCATGGACGATGCGAATCTACCCTCGTTACTGGCACTACCACTCCTCGGTTTCGTGAACACTGATAACGAGGTGTACAAAAATACGCGGAAGATGATACTGGAGAAGGCAGGCAATCCGTACTTCCTGACTGGCGACGAGTTCTCTGGCATAGGCGGACCCCACATCGGTCTCCAGAGCGCCTGGCCTATGAGTGTTCTCGTACAAGCCATGACCAGCGACGATGACGACGAGATCACAAAGTGTCTGGAGCTGGTGAGGAATGTGAGTAGGAATGGGTTGATCCATGAGAGTGTGAACGTGGACTATGCGAGGGACTACACGAGGAGTTGGTTCGCGTGGGCGAATTCAGTGTTTGCACAGACAGTGTTGGATTTAGCGGTAAGGAAACCACATCTATTATTTGGGAAGGACGCAGAAGCCTATGTCATTGGGTAAGATGTTGCAATGAGGATGAACAGCTATTCTTGATTGAATTGGATGAGCGATATTGCCCTAATTCGGATCCCAATCGTCCAGAAGTGGATGTCAAACCACCCTACTCCTGAATCCGCGCGTACCTAGCGCTCGGCTGCTTACCGCTCGGCCGGATAGAAGGCGAGTCTGTCATCTGAAATCTTCCGGCTCAGTCCAGGTGGTACCAACTGCATTGGCTGAGAATTCTATATTGAAGTCAGCCTTACGGCCCTGGTCACTCAAGCTGCAGAAGAGAGCCTATGACCTTTTACGACCAATGCGAGACTGAATGCGAAGAGGGCGTTTGAAGTTATTCATTCGACCCCTTACTGGCGGTGGGTCCAGCGCACTCCACGTACCCGTGCCTGTGTTGTGGAAGCCGTTCGCATATCCTTTTGAGATGATGGTATGGGCAATTTCAGAGATCTGGCTGGTAGTGCATCTTGACCTTCTTGTTCGCCCTCTCCGGTGCACGGGTCTGGAACTGCTCGCCCACAATCTCAAAGACGAGCGGCTTGTCCATGCTCTCCACAGGAATGTAGAACCGGAATACAGAGTGCTCTTTCGGCACAGTCTTGACGACATTCTTCTCGGTGATGAGTTCGAAGACATACTTTGAGTCTCGGACTACAATCCCTTTCAAACCTACCCGCGACACGCACCGCGCACGCACAACTTCAAGGAGCGCGCCGTGCATGTCTGCCGAGGCGAGGACAGGACCCGATGATGCGGCGGTAATGTACGGCGCCCTCTTCTCGACTTGGGCATTCCCAGCTCCGCCAGCACCCACCCCCAGGATGTCCCTCATGTACCCCGTCCACAGCGTGTGCAATGGCACATATATCTCATACTTCTGTTGCTCTTTCGGGATCTCCAGCAAGCCCAGCTTTCGCTTGTCCACAGCCGAGAGTGGCCGCGGTTTGAGTGAAGTCGCCCGCTTCTTGGCTCTGTCCTGGAGAGCTTTGCGAGCTTTGCGACGCACGGCGCGAGAGGAGGGCGTGGGCGAGGTGGGGCGCACCCAAAGCGGTCGCTTGAGCACGCGGTCGTTGAAGAAGGCGTTGGCATCGTCGGGGGGCAGCGCGCGGCGGAAGATGGTCTTGGCGAGGGGCTCCGGAGCGGACGCAGCGGGGAGAGCGGCCATTGGAAGATGAAGATGGGCAAGGCGGACTCATGCAGCGCGAGCTGCTGGTGACGCGTCGCGCGAGGCTGCGATCGTGGGCGGAACAAACGAGGATAATAGCTAGCAGGTCCGGCGGGCACTGTCGGTTCGCCGGGGCGTGGCTCCAAGGGTTGAGGGGTCTCGCGTGCAGGCTGGCGTGCAGTCTGGTGAAGGAACGAAAACGCGGTGGTTCCATGTGGGCACATCGTGGGATGTGGTACCACTCGCGAGGCTGCACCGTTGGTAGCGCGGCTGCATCGGGCTAGCGGGTTTCCCTCATCGGCAAGAAGCGTGGCCAAGCCGTGGGGCTGCTGCATCCTGGTTTGCGTCTGTGGCATGATCCCGGTGCCCATCTCTCCTTCACGACCATCGTCTGAAGGAATTCCAGCATTATGGTGCCAACACTGCTCCACGCTGTTCCACGCTGCTCTACCACATCACCTGCTGGAGTCACGAGCTCTGCAGCTAGCGGCCGCGCAGCCTGAGTCTTGGATCACTTCGCTCGCGCCGAAAACCTAATGGTATTGGGGGAGTGGTTGCACAACGAAATGGTTCCAAGAACGCCATGTCGTCGGGGAAATACGAGAGCTGCGAGGCAGATGAATAGGCTGCATTCCTTCTGTCCACAGCCCCAACCGTGTCCGCACTTTTCGCATTCGCTCTTCCATCGAGAACCATGCGCGCCTAGCTAAACGCAGTTGCATCACCATATCTTCGACTCTCCATCTGCCTTCTGTCTCTCTTCTCTGCTCTACTGACGCTGTCAACATGGCTTTCTCTTTGTTGTTCCGCCAAATACGCGCTCTGACGTTCAAGGATCTCTTGCTCATCTTGAATCGCAAGCGCAGAACGTCTACCATTATTCGCGCCTTCACCATTCCCATCATCTTGACCGTCTACATGTCCTTTATTCTTCGTGTATACTGGCCCAAACAGACATATGGAATCGGCAACCCCAGCGACGTGCGGTCCTTGTCCAATGCGATTGCTACGGCCCCAGGCAACAGACGCACGCTTGCCCTGTGCAATTACGGGCCCAAAGACGGCGATATCAATAGGGTGATCGAACGGGTTACTGCAGATGCCCAAGGAAGCAAAGGCCAAAAGGTGGAATTGCTGTCCAACCCGGATGACCTCCTGAACCTCTGCAAGAGCTCTCTTTCTGGCGTCACAAAATGCTTTGGGGCTGTCGAGTTCTACTCCTCGCCTAACGAAGGTGCTGGCGGCCTCTGGAACTACAGCATCCGAGTCGATGGTGCCTTGGGCTACAAAATCAACATCAAGAAGGACCGAAACGATGCCGAGATCTTCACCATTCCTCTGCAGCATGCCGTCGACGCTGCCATTGCCCAGACCAGTTCTGAAGCTGGGGCAAAGCTTCTGACGTCTAAGATCAAAGAGTACCCCTATACCTCTGAGACCCAGGATCAGTGGGATGACAAGCTGGTAACCGGGATTCAGAATGCGAACGCCAAGTACATCGCCATCGTCTGGTACATTGGCTTCATCGGCCTATGCTATCAACTTGTTGGCGTCGTGGCACGAGAAAGAGAGCAGGGAATGGCCGACCTTCTGGAATCCATGATGCCGAATGAAAGACGATGGGAACCGCATGCTGCGCGCTTGGTGGGGCATTGGCTGGCATTCAACACCGTGTATGGTGGTACTTGGATCGTAATGGCCGTTATTGCGAAAATAGGTCTCTTTCCCAAGACAAACCCAGCCATACTGATCGTATTCTTTGTCCTGACAGGCCTGTCGCTCAACTCCTTCTCCCTCCTCGGTGCATCCTTCTTCAGGCGGGCTCAGCTGAGTGGCATCACAGTGACTGTGGTCGCACTCGTCCTCGGTGTTGCCGCTCAGATATCGGCCAAGACCCTGTCAACAGGCGCAGCAGTCATCCTGAGCATCCTTTTCACACCAATGACCTTCGTCTTTCACATGATATGGCTCGCCCGTTACGAACACAAGCAAATCTCGCCCAATCTCGTCGAAGGCGCGCCAGGGGCATCCTGGAGAGTCCCAGGTCTTGCCTTCTGGATCATAATGCTTCTGCAAATCATCGTCTACCCTATCCTCGCCGCCATGGTCGAAAGATCGCTATACCAGACTTCCTCGAAAGGCCGCTCTATCACGTACAGCGATAGTGCACAACCCGTTGTTATTAAGAATTTCACAAAGATTTATAATCCGAATTGGTTTTACAGGACCATAGCACCACTGTTCGGGATTAGGAAAGATCCTGTGCAGGCGGTCAAAGGTGTCTCGGTTGCGCCCATGAAGGGTCAGATCATGGTTCTGGTTGGCGCGAATGGTTGTGGAAAGTCGACGACGTTGAATGCCATTGCTGGGTTAGGCGATGTGACAAGTGGATCTATCGTTGTGAATGGGTCTGGAGGAATTGGAATTTGTCCGCAGAAGGTAAAGATAAAATGGCCCTGACACCTTTGTGTCCTCCTCTGTCATCAAGGAATGCTAACGGAAGACCAGAACGTCCTCTGGGATTTCCTTACCGTGGCACAGCATGCTCGCATTTTCACGCAGATCAAATCTACTGCGCTAAGCCCCAACATGGGCGAGCTAAGCCAGCTCATCTACGACTGTGGTCTAAGCCCCAAGATGCAATCTATGTCTTACTCCCTCTCGGGTGGCCAAAGGCGGAAACTCCAACTTATTATGATGCTTACTGGAGGAAGCCATGTGTGTTGTGTTGATGAAGTCTCGGGTGGACTCGATCCCTTGTCGCGAAGGAAGATCTGGGATATCTTGCTTGCTGCCCGCGGTACCAGAACGATTATCTTGACGACCCATTTCCTCGACGAAGCAGAATTCTTAGCCGATCATATGGTCATCATGTCCAAGGGGAGTCTCAAGGCTGATGGCTCTGTCTCAGAACTCAAAAGTAAACTGGGTGGAGGATACCGATTCCGTTTCCTCCATGGAACTGGGTACGGAGAACTGCCTGATGTTGAAGACCTCTTTACAGAAGATGATGAGAAAGACATGATGTTTGATCAGACTGTTTTCACCGTCTGCGATATCCCCCGCTCCATACGGATTATCAAAGAGTTGGAGAAGAGGAGGGTCAAGGGGTACCAAGTCACCGGTCCTACGATGGAAGAGGTATTCATGAAACTCGCGGAAGACCCCGACGCGTCAGGCTCTTCAGATGTTTCTCTTTCATCGGGGGATCCCGAGAGCCATGATGTTACAACTGTACACTCGCACAAGGAGAAGAAGATCAAAGTCTCGGCAATCGAAGCAACCGAAGCCGATCCCTTAATGTCCGGCCGAGCCCTTGGTTTCCTTCAACAAGGATCCATCTTGTTCAAGAAGCGCATGATTGTGCTGAAGAGGAATTATCTCCCGTACACGTTTGCATTTCTCATTCCAATTATCGCCACCGCCTTTATTGCAATCCTGCTCCGCAACAAACAACACCCCGGCTGTCTACCAAACCAACTGGCCGATGAATCAGATTTCGAAACCCTCTCCTCCAAGAGAAACTATAGACCTCTCCTTGTCATCGGTCCAAGTAGCGCCCTCACCTCCGCCAATCTTACAGCCTTCCAAACTACCTTACCGAAACAATTCGGAGAGGCGAATACATCGCAAACCGCATTGCTCGAGTATATCAAGGTTGTTGACAGTTTGGAAGACTACCATGAATACTTCAAGAAGAATTTTAGCAAGATAAATCCCGGTGGCTTCTTCCTGGGTGACGAGCCCGTCTTCTCGTACTACTCAAATATGGGGTTCCAGAGTCTGTACACTTCCATCTTCATGCAAAATGCGATGGACAAGATTCTCACTAACACGACCATTGCAACATCATTCCGGTAAGTAGATGAGGTTTGAGCAAGCCCATGAGCATTACTGACGACGATAACAGAAGCTTCAACATTCCCTGGCCATCAGACTTGACGAACCAGTTCCAGTTCGTTTTCTACTTTGGATTGATTATGAGTTGTTATCCTGCGTTTTTCGCCTTGTATCCAACCGTTGAAAAATTGAGGAGCATTAGGGCGTTGCAGTATAGTAACGGTGCGAGGCCGTTTCCGCTTTGGTGTGTATATTCATCCATTCTTCTTCTACCACTCCATTAACTAATACCTCTCGCAGGCTTGCATACCTCTCTTTCGACTGGCTCAATATCTTGGTCACCAGTGGAATTCTCACCATCATTCTAGCTGCCACCGCGCCCGACAATTGGTGGCATATCGGCTATCTTTTTGTGGTATTGTTTCTCTACGGTCTGGCGAGCTTGTTGTGGAGTTATATGGTATCACTATTTGCGAAGAGTCAATTGGCCGCTTTTGCTATTGCAGCAGCGTATCAAGCGTCAGTGCTTTCTCTCATTCCCAGCATACGTCCTTTTACTGACAAGTTATAGGTTCATGCTCTTGATGTACTTCACCGGCATGATGAACATCCAATCACAAATGGAACCGACCAAAGTGGCCGACGCACTCTCCATTTTTAACTTCACATTCACCCTCGTCACTCCCACGGGCTGCCTGATCAGAGCCCTCGTAATCTCCATGAACATGTTCGGCGCGCTCTGCCGTGGAAGCCCCCCAGTGATCGCAACCTATCCCGGCGAAATCAAGCTCTATGGTACCCCGATATTGTATCTGCTGGGACAATCAATGGTCATGTTTGGGATCTTGATGATAGTTGACCATGGATGGGCAGCGAAGTGGTTCCACAAGATGACGTCTGCTCCAGATGGAGAAGACCAAAACACTCGCGAGCCGGAAGTCAGCGAAGAAATTTCGCGGGTTTCTCACGCTACGGATGGCCTGCGAGTCCAGAACTTGACACGCACCTTCAAATCACGCAAATACGGCATCCAAACCGCCGTCGATGATCTCACTTTTGGCGTCAAGAAGGGAGAAGTGTTTGCCGTCGTGGGTCCGAATGGAGCCGGCAAATCGACAACGATTGCAATGCTGAGGGGCGAACTCCTGCCTTCTCGAAAGGGCGCCGATATTCATTTAGGTAGCATTGATGTGCAACGGAACCGCCGAGAGGCGCGGGCGCAGATGGGAGTGTGTCCGCAGTTCGATGCTGTGGATCAGATGACCGTGCTCGAACACCTCGAATTCTACGCTGGAGTAAGAGGCGTGACAGATGCGAAGCGGAATGCTCGACAGATTGTGAAAGCTGTAGGCCTGGAGAGGTTTGCCGCCAGTATGGCGAGTAAATTGAGTGGTGGCAACAAGAGGAAACTTAGCTTGGGCATCGCACTTATTGGGAATCCGGAACTGGTGCTGCTGGATGAACCGAGTAGCGGCATGGATCCGTTGGCCAAACGCACCATGTGGAAGACTCTGTCAGAGTTTGTGCCTGGGCGGAGTGTATTGCTTACTGTAAGTTTTGCAGCTGTACAATCTTGGTCTCGAAAGACAACAACTGACGCGAGATAGACCCATTCCATGGAAGAAGCAGACCACCTCGCAGACCGCGTTGGCGTTCTCGCAAAACGCATGCTGGATATCGGAACGACGTCGCATCTGAGAGAAAAGCACGGCCACGGCTTCCACATCCAACTCATCTGCAAATCTGCCCCCCACACTCCTGACTCCGAAACCGACGCCATCAAGAAATGGATCGAGACCACCATCCCAGGCGCCGAGCTAGAAGGTTTCGCCTACCACGGACAAATGCGGTACAACATCCATTCCCAGAGCCACATCCTGACTGATGCCGACGTCGATGAGTCCGGCATAAGCGGACCGTCGGACGAGAAAGATGAAATGTCCGTTGGCAAGCTGTTCGTGCTCTTGGAAGAGAACAAGGATAAACTAGGGCTGGAGTACTACAGCGTCAGTCCGTCCACCTTCGATGAGGTGTTTTTGAGGGTAGTAGGGAAACATGGGGTAAAGGAGGAGGATGCGCCAGCAATCAAGAAGGATTGGAAGTATTATGTCAGAACGGTATTGAAGACTGTTGCGCCGTTTTTTGTGATTTAGGGGGCAGGGGATGGGTTGGTATTGTTCTCCGCTCTAGTTAAGTTAGATACCTGGGAGAGGAGCATTGCTGGAGTCGTTCTTGTTGGGGAGGCAGTGGTTATATTGCATGTAATTACTTCTCGTTTACTTCTTCTTGCGAAGACTGTCTCTTATCTTTTTGTTTCCATGTCTTCAGATGTATTCCTATTTTCGTGTTCTTATACATCAGGTACTCAGAGATAGAAGAGTGTGCTATAATGCGATTCAACCGCTTTCCTATTGTCTTTCGTTTTTTTCTATGTTTGTGCGTAACTGTGGAGAAGGGAGAAAAGCCTCATGCCCGAAACGTGTGGAAGACTTCTGTACCATTTTGGTGAGTTCAGAGGCGGTGGGTCTCTCTGTAAGTAACTGCTTAGCCAATCGTGGGGAGTTATGGATACATTCCAAAGTATAGAAGAAAGAGTAGCTTGCAAGATCGGAGAAGCTGTTCGTATTATCCCTATGTATGGGAGCGTTCGGGCGTCGCGCACGATAAGAGGAATCAGTGTCTAATGCTTCGGACGAGCACACTGCTTGTTCAGCTACGTCGTTGCGACCCGCTCCGATACACATACATGTATCTATCAATTGCCAAGATCAGTGGAATACTTGGTTGTCTTCACTCAAAATCCTCCCCACCAGCTTATTACTATTTAGCTTCACAACAAAGATATAAAAGAACCCGAAACTTTGACAGGATTTTTATGTGGTGAAGATCGTACTGCAGAATTTTAAGCAGATTGTATCCTCTAGATGTTAGATAAAATGTCTTTGTAGTCTTGAAACTTTTACCCGTTCACCGTAGCACAAGACCGGGCTCATAACTGTTGCAATAAGACTGCAAAAGTTAGTCGGCCGCCAACTGCTGAATTGCAGTTGCAGGTCCCTATATGTAGTCATCCGATAATAGTGACAGTACTGGATTGGACAATGTTTGTCTTGTGGCTGGGAGGCATGACAGGAAGCAAGACTGCTGAAGGGTTCCCCCGAGCTTGTAACTAATAAATCGCCAAGCCTTGCACTGCCTCAGCCTAGCTGCGAAAAAGCAATATGTAGGCATCAGCACTTCAATTTCTTTCTAAATATTCAGACAAGCCAAGTTGGCTTCAAAACCCTTGTGGCCAGATTTGACTTCTGACGTCTGTTCCACCCAAGCGGCCAATGCTGTAGACATTACCGGACCGCTCCAAATTCGTGTCATGGAAACCATTATTGCAGAAATACAGCAGCTTCAGGCCACAGCAAGGGCCTATTCAAGTGAAAATGAAGCTCTGAAAGCAGAAGAAACCTTCCTGCAGGTCATGCAAAGGGCTGAAAAAGCACTCGGCACACATCGATTGACGGTCCAAACCTACTCAGACCTCGGTTACTTTTATCAACGCCCGGCCACGCTGAATCTTCATCAAAGCGAGATGTACTATCGACTTGCACTTTCTGAGGCTGAAAAAGTGTATGGCTATTCTAAGAAGCAGGTGCTAGGAATTCTCGTCCGTCTAATAGATGTTGTTGAAGAAGCCAAGGGACCCGAGCAGTGCGAAGGATTGATTAGAAGAGCATTGGAAGGATACACTCAGGCTTTTGGCCCGTACGCTGGGGAGACAATCAGTTTGATGAGACGTCTGGGCCGGTCAATTTTCAGTCACAACCTTCCAGAAGCCGTGGAGTTGTTCCGTATGCGATTCTACAGGCTCCAAGGACCCGAAGGCAAATCTGGTTCTTTTGCAATCAACGCAGCTGTAGAGCTGGCTTATTTGCATTATCGGCAATATACGCACGCGGCAGCGACGGATGCTCAAGAATTGACCGGGAAGATTATATCCTCTCTGGTGGAGACCTTATTGCTTTGTGTTGAGTGTCCCGCGGGCTGGGAAGAAATCACCTTTATGTTGGGAAGGGCGTGTCTTTGGTGCCAGGACGATATCAACGCAAATGTTGCATTCAGTCTCGCACTACGTCAGCAATGTCCCGGGTTTTTATGCGATGGTTGTAATCAGGCTCTCGGTGACTTACAAACATTGGGCGCTATTTGCCGTGTCTGCAAGGACATGTATCTCTGCGGTTCATGCTACGAGTTATATAAAACCGATTCTTCGAAGCTAGCCTCGGTACCCACTGAATGTGGATGTCACCCCTTCTATGAATATCTCGCTAAGGCGGCCCCAAATTTCGACATACACGCTTGGCTTCAGCATCTCCAGGAGAGTATTCAACAACGATTGTTTGCTAGGGACTCAAAGCGCTTTGGGTCTGCAGTGAGACCTCACTATATCGGAGAATTCCCAAATGCCGACTATACATCAAAAGGTTTTGCACAAAGTGGGGCAGCGTTGGTGTCGAAACCAGACCAGGAAAGAGAAATATGGGCTTTAGAGGCTGTAGAGAGGGACTTGCTAGCATTACGCATGTTCCAAGTCCAAGAACGTATCCCGCGCATGCTTCTGAATTGGTTCTCGCTAAGAGGTATGCAGACCCGATTGATTAGAATTTCAGCTAACAGTTCATAGAGGGGATAGATTACCGTGTTGGAAACTTGGAACGAGAAAACGAGGTAGGGGATCAAGTATACTCCCGTGTTGAAGCATTCCTTCGAATTGCTTTGGATTCGGAAAACATTTCTGCTGAGACAGAGCAATCTCATGTGCCTTTCGCAGGCCCCCAAAACTCTATATATAGGCAGAAAGACCTTATCCTGGAATCTGGGCTGCCCCATGTTCGCGTACTCGAGCTCATGAGCTGCGACTCTTCTACAGCAAAAGCAAAAATGGTACGTTATGCTGCTATGCAGCCATCCTATGTGCGTAGTAGTTAAACACCAATACCGTAATACTATTGAGAAAGCGCTGTTAACTTATACGCTATTCTAGATTCGCATTGATCTTCGAGACGCACCCCAGTTTGACGCGCTTTCGTATGTTTGGGGACCTCCGGAACCGTGCAAGCAACTGGAAATAAACGGGGAAGTCTTTAAAATCTCTCCGAATCTGCATGAAGCCATTTACTCCTTGAGCAGGGTAAACTCTCTGCACAACCTTTGGGTTGATGCCGTCTGCATCAATCAGATGGATTTGCAAGAGAGACACCACCAAGTCATGATGATGGCGGATATATATCGCTCGGCATCAACCGTCCGGATATTCCTTGGTAAAGACCTTCCAGCAAAAACAGCTTTGTTCCGGTATTGGAAGCGTACACAAACGCTGCAAGAGACCCCCATTGAAAAAGCCGCTGCCGAACTCGGAGCCCCCCTTCAGAACCTTTTGAACGACTTTCTGGAATTCATCCTACGGCCATGGTGGATTCGTGTATGGACACAACAAGAATATGCTCTCGCACGGAATGATCCGGTATTTCACGTGGGGGAAAGCTCTGTACCTGCATCCACCGTCTGGAGAGACCTCAACCAATTGAAAGATGTAATATTCCTGAACATGAATTCCTCTGAAGGAACAGAAAAATTCCCGCCGCAGCTCTCATATCAAGGGATTACAAGTGCCATCATTCATACTTGTGCGGTTCTGAACCAACGACATCAAGAAAGGAAGGGATTGACGCTCAGCGGGCCACTTCGTATCTTGTTCCAACATTCTCCATCGCTCAGATGCTCCGATTCTCGAGACCGGCTTTACGGCATGAGGGAATTTTCCGAACCTATTGCTAGGAGGCTATTTTCGCCTGACTACTGTTTGCCCGAAGAAAACTTGTATGAAAAACTAGCAGCATGGCTACTAGTGTATGACGGATGGGAGGAAATGTTCTGGTTATATCCTCTGAAAATGGCAAATAGGGGACGCTCTCGTAACATCCCTTCCTGGGTCCCAGATTTCTCTACTCCGCTTTCAAGTAGGAGAGGGTCGATTGAGTGTTCCGAAGATATTCACCGAAAACTCTCCGACGAACTGTCACTCTCGGCCATCGAACGACGTATCGACAGTGAAACTACTGTAGGCTTTGGCCAGGAGTCCCTGGAGCCGCCAACCATGTATAACAAGATCCTTGCCATTGGAGGTAGAGAAATGGATATCATAGAAAGAACGTTACCACTGGGTTCTGCTCCATGGACTGAAACTCTTTCAAAGTTGTGGTTCATTCAACAACATACCACAAGCGAACATCTGGGGTCATTCCATGGTTCATCGAACCTATTCGCGCCACTTTTGAACCGTCATAAACCAAAATTGTTCAATGCTTGGGCCTGTGGCACTACCGACTTTCCCATACCGCCACTCAGTTCATTTCAAGAAATGGTCCCCTTTCCCATTTTCCTGATGGTTCTCGATGAGGAATATCAATATACGCTTTCTAGGCTTTCGATTCTGTCTCGAAAAATAAATATACAAGACTTTGCCCCAGAATCAAAGGTTGGAAAATTCCGAGCTGAACTGCATCCTTTTTCTGGACAGTCCCACGAACTACAAACAGAGAAAAGCCATGCACAACTCAAGAGCACTCCAGAAGCTGTCATGGGTCGCTTATTTATTCTTTCAGATAATCTGAAAAGTGGAATTTACGGACGTTTGGACCTGCTAGGCGCAGCACTATTTGACTTTGACAATCTGAAGTCCCAGTTGGAGCATCTCTGTGTCCCTTCTGAGACCTGTGGGTACGAAAGATTATTTTTGCAAATTTTCGAATCGCAGTTGCGCACTGTCCTCAATCCTATGACGCCGGAGACCTCTGAGATCAAACCTGATCCAATGGCTCGGTCTCTGCCTGGGATTGACACTCCAATCTACGACAGTCTGCAGACAATGATAACCGAGTGTGAGACCGAAACAGAGGTTCGGATGCGAGTGCAGTTCGTTCTACGAGTTGCTGAAAGAGTTCGATCTGCAGCTTCAACGAATCACTCTCCGCCGAATGAATGGTCCCGGGCCGGTGTATTGACCAAAGCCACCCCCCACGTTCAGCACTCTCACTCCACTTCAGGTAATGCAACATTGGGGGCAAGTCGAAGTCTACCAGAAAAAGCAGAATTGGAGCAGTCACTGGCACATCTCACAATCGTGCACGAGGGGCAAGAACGAATCGATTCGACGGGACAAAAAGACGAAGAGAACACTACACTACCTGCGAGTCAGGTTACTCTCAATATCGCATTCAACCAAACAAATTATGAACGACTGGTGAGGGAAGTTGAAGCACAATGGCAAAATCGTACCTTTTTCTTCACCAAAAGAGGGTTGGTAGGGTTCGGGGCACCAGGAGTTTCTGATATTCGAGAAAACGATATGGTGATTCTCTTACAAAATACTAATATGCCCCTTATCATAAGGGAGAGCGCTAATAGTTTGCATGAGATTGTGGGGTTTTCCGTTGTTCGTGAACTCGCAGACGAGAACTGGAATCAAGTTGAAGCACTCAAGACTCTCCCAAGAAGAGTGTTCAAATTTCGTTGAGGGACAGGGTATTTCGGTGCAAAATGCCAGGAGGGTTTACTCTAAAATATCTCTAGAATCAAGAACTCAATTCATAACAACATCGATTATCTTTTCACGCTGAAAATTCGGTATTTCTGCTTTACCGGGAGAGGAAAAGAAGAGTTTGTTACCTCACGATTCAAAATAAATTCTTATTGCCTCATTGATTCTTATTCTATATTACGGCGAGATGAGTTCCAGGTCGGGGTGCCTAAACAAAACGCCTCTAACATCACGTAGCTTGGCATATCACGACTGACAACAACCCTCAATCTCACAAGCATTGAGCACTGACTTCACTACAGCGTTATCACAGGTTTGGAGACATAAATACCTTCAACCGTAATAGATATGTTCACTGGGAAGAACACATGTGAGCGACAGGGGCATTTTACCTGAGACAAATGTTTGGGGAAATTAAAGTATCTATTAGAACATGGGAAAAATTCAGCGAAAAAGTACAATATCCCCTAACCCTATTCCTGCAAATCGCCAGGTGTCGGTTCGCTGCTAACATCTTTGATCACAGTAGAGTCTGCGACCTTTCCTTCAGCCAACTTCAGGATCTCCGTAAGCTGCTTCGCTCCCCTAGGCCACTTGGTGTCTTCATTCTGGTATTCCACCTCGCCCTTCAAGATCTGCTCACTGGTGATCTTGGAGCCATAAAATGCAGTGTTGGCATCCACCTTCTGTTTGATGACAGTACCGTCCATCGTGACACCACCATAGAATCCCTTCGATTTCGTGTAAACCCAGACTGGTTTGACTTCTGTTGGTTTATAAGTGCCACCCAGAGGCCCTGCTGCAAGAGCAGCTCCTCCGCCGAGGCTCACATCTGACGTCTTGTAGGCATCCACGGCGGATTGCGTGTTCAGTACACATATGCAGTCGTACACGTCCACCCCGTACACGATCCCAATGCTGCCAGATCGGACCGAGAACGCGGATGGTGGGGACCAAGTCCCATCGGGAAGTCGTGCGACGACAACACCAGAGCCTCCGGCGCCGGCCAGATACATTCCACCCCGGAAGCCACTGAATATGGCCAGTCCCTTTGCGTCGGCGATGACTTGCTGGGGGATTTTCCCCTTATCTATGGTAGTGTTAGTCTTTTCTGATTGCCACAGAGAAATCTACTGATGCTACACACCAATGAAGCTTTTCAAGATTTGAGCAGCCTTGTCGCAGTCCTTGCCCATGCCGGAAGGTTCGAAAAATCCCATCTTGGTGATGCTTGAAGTTATTGTTGAGAATGTGGGAAGAGTGACGGTTGAGATAATGAGTAGCTGTAGCTTTTCGGTGTTTCTTGTGTAAATGAGTAGATGATATGAGCAACACTCGGCTGCCACCCCGACTTATATATCTTCCACGCATCTCTTACCGCAAAGATATGTTGGCGACGTCGTCACATCGTCAGTGCATTCACCAACCCAATATTCCAAATTGGGCAGCTCGAATGCCTCTTAGAACTCCCCCTTTCATCACATCGAGGATGCAAGGCTGAGGGGGCTGAGGAGAGTATCGCAACTCCCACCGAGTCGAGGCAGAATAGTAGCAAGGCGAATAAGACTCCTTAGATGAGTGACAAATATGAGCAATGTGTAGTCAGCGGGTTCGTGTCGTAGTCGCACTTGTTGCCGTGTGCGCTCGTTATCCCCATCGGGGTACGAGTCAAACTCGGGGTAGGGATGGTAGGTCATTGTCCTGGGTGCTCGGGTGTCTGATTGGTTCTGTAGACCTTTCGTCGTTAGCTTCGCCAGCTAAGGCCACCAATCTCAGGGCGACTTCTTAAGCGAATACACTCGACAAGCGAATACGCTCGACTGCGCCATCAGGGACGACGACGTTATCGTTCTCTCCGACTGACATAGTCACATTCAGCCATTCAGCTCCTCTCTGATTTGAGTTTTGTCGCTGGTATTGGAAAGTGTTGCGTGGATCTTGCCTTGGAAAGTTGAGATGTTAGGGAGCACATGTCTCTCGGCGCACTGTATATACTGCAACGCGTATATTCCAGAACTCTCTATTCTGGAATGGACTATTCAGATAGTGCCAAAATATTGCATACTCTTTCTACTAGAGATCTAGTGGAGGCACTCTAGAGAATGGCTTGCTGCGATATGGGTGGGATTGGTGATGTCACTTAAGCACAGCCCGTTTGTGCCTGCGAATTTTGTCGGAGTCCCGACAATCTTATGGAGAGAAGGGGCTAAGAGAAAGGCTCGTAAAGCGGCTTAGGAACGGGCTAAAACGGGGACTGTGTCCAGAGAGAGATACCCAAACAATAAGGTTATGAGCGAGGTAGTAGTGTTCCAGCACTCCATGCCCAGTGCATCGCTCTTATATCATCCCACTAGACTGGTGGAGTGCGAAACGGGCGTCTGAATTCAGAAGTACAAAGGGGGATTGGAATGCGTTCTATACGCTGACTAGCGAGCTTTCCCACCTGGATCGTTCGAAGACAAGTCGGATCTGGCCACTGGCCACCTTTGAACGGCATTGGCAAATGATATACCTCTGGATTAATTTCGTGTTAGTATAATTGGTGGGGTTTTATCCGTTGTGAAAGCCTCGGGCAGGTCAAATCTGTTAGACAAGGTTCGTAGGCATGGACCGCTGACTTCTGCCTCGATCGGCATCAGCGTAGGAAAGAAACCTCTGTTGAAGGAACATTCTTGGACATGTCAACCATGTAAGCACTCCGAACGATCCAGGCATACGATGATTCGGACGGCCGACCGTGCCAGGTCAGCATATTTTCAACAATGGTATTTACAGTTCTATATCCCAATGCTGCAATGATCGCATATGATACACCCACCCTTCCATGCAAGCCCACCTCCAAATGCAACTCATTCCCTTACGGTTATGATCTTCTATGCTCCCCCTCTTCCTCCCCCTCCCCTCTCATTCTCCTCCGGGCCTTCCTGACCTCCATCTCGACCTCTCCCTCAGACTCCCCCTCATTCTTCAATCCCAACACTTGTCCAATCAAACCCCCCGGCTTTGGCACCGGACATTCTCTCTTCTTCCCTCTGAGCATATCCTCTCGCCGCATCCTCTCTTCATTCAAGACATCGTTACATGTTGGCTCCTCCGAGGGGGAAACTTTTCGCCGCCGTCTGCGCTGGCCTGTCATGGCGTCTGGATTCGCAGAGTCGGCGAAGGCACGGTTATCGACAGGACATGGCAGGATATGTGGCGCCGCAACGACGAGAAAGGATATGGCGAGTGTGGTGGTGAAAAGCGATGTTGTCATGCGCGAGCGGGGGTGGAGGTGTGGTGGCATGATGCGAGTGATGGGGATGCGGGTGCTCAGGAAGCTAGCTGGGCGGCATTACGAGCACTGGGGGGGTGTCAATTGATTTGCGACATGGTGGAAAGGGTACTTACCCACGCAATTGAGAGGTCTAGCGAAGGAGCGTCGGCGTAGGCAGCTGTTGGGCGGGGTTGAGGTGGTGATAGGGTTTTGGAGGAAACGGCCCAGCTCGCTAGCTTCGTGACGCGCCAAGCCGCTATGTGGAGCATCCCTGCAGGTTCCCAGCTATCTGATGCGGCTGCAGTTGCTCAAACTCAACACCACCTCTCTACCACCAATTTTTGCCTTGTCTGCTCATACACGCCCGGCCCGTCCATCTAAACACTACCCAGTGTGTCGCTGCGTCGTCGTATTCACTCCTATTGTCCCACCGCCGCGACCTGCCTGCTCCAGTCTGCGCGCGACGCCACCGTCCTCATTCATCCCCGCTGTGAGACGTCTTATATATCAAGAGCCCGAGGAAGACAAATTCATCACATCCCTAATACGATCGCCATACAAACACCCGCCGGCCCCATTCTTTTGGGCGGCTAGCTCATAGTTGCCGTTATGAGTATCGGCGGCAGCGACCTCGACAAGTTCGTATTCTGCGCCGCGCTGCTGGGGTGGCGGTTCTAACACACATGCAGAGCCATTGGGCAGCTTCGAGCTTGCCGGCCGATACCCGAGAACCAAGTCCGCGAACTGTGCTACAAGGCGCGCGAGCTGCTCATTGAGGAGGGCAACGTGGTGGGGGTGGATGCGCCGGTGACGGTAAGCGGACCAGTGTCTAGATGATGGAAACCATACTGATCGCATCATGTGGCTAGATATGCGGCGACATACACGGCCAGTTTCACGACCTGATGGAGCTCTTCCGCGTCGGCGGCGACGTCCCAGACACGAATTATCTCTTTATGGGTATGATGCACTCCTAAGCCCCAACGCGTTCTTGACTGATATTCCCTAGGTGACTTCGTGGACAGAGGTTTCTATTCGCTCGAGTCTTTCCTCCTCCTCCTGTGCCTCAAAGTGCGCTACCCCGACCGCATAACACTCATCCGAGGAAACCACGAGTCCCGCCAAATCACCACCGTCTACGGCTTCTATGATGAATGCCTGCGCAAGTACGGGAGCGCAAATGTGTGGAGGTTGGGCCCTCTCTCCCTGATCTCATTCATCTTGCTAAAAAATCCAGGTATTGCTGCGAAGTCTTCGACTACCTAGCCCTCGGCGCCCTGGTAACCGGCGCGACCACCTCCCTCTCCCCCACCGACGGCCCCCTCGCGGATAATACCAACATTGACAGTCTTCCCGACTCCGACGCGGACATTGAAATCGAGACTCTCAATGCCAATGGCGAAATCATGTACCGCTACGCCCGAAACTCAGACTCGCAATCCTCTGCCGCATCGCAAGCGAACTCCAATCCCGCCAGCTCGTCGCCGGTAGCTCCCACACCAACCCGAACGGGCCCTGCAGGAACGGGCGCATCGGGAAGCGCGAACGGCAGCAAAGGCAACGACACAGGCGCAATTCTATGCGTGCATGGCGGACTCTCCCCGCTCATCGACACCATTGATAAGATCAGGTTACTCGATAGAAAGCAGGAGGTCCCACACGAAGGTGCCATGTGCGACTTGCTCTGGTCCGATCCCGACGAGATAGACGGTTGGGGGTTGTCTCCGCGCGGCGCTGGGTTCCTGTTTGGCGCTGATATTGTCAAGTGTTTTAACCATAGGAACGACCTCAGTCTGATTGCACGGGCACATCAACTGGTCATGGAAGGGTTCAAGGAGATGTTCGATTCGACTATTGTGACTGTGTGGTCGGCGCCGAATTACTGCTATCGATGCGGGAATGTGGCGGCTATACTGGAACTAGGAGAGGATGGATCCAACGCTGGATTCGTCCGACGCTCGAACGGTGATCAGGGAGGGGGGAATGGAGGGTGGGTGCTCGGCTCCAATGTTGGCAACGGCAACAACGGTGGACAGGGAGGGAACGGGAATCGAAGATTAAGTTCTGTGCTGGGTGATAGTATGCGTCCGAGAGAGGGGCCGGGAAGGAGGTACAGGGTGTTTGAAGCAGCGCCGCAGGATAGTAGGGGGATGCCGGCGAAGAAGCCGGTGGCGGATTACTTCCTGTGAGGGAGGGAGAGGAGAGGTTTTTGCTGGATACCCGGGCTCGATTTCGGCAGGCTGCTGCACTGCTATGCAGTGGGAGTTTGGTGTACGGAAAGCTTGCAGATGAGCAGCCCACGAGCGTTAGATTGCCGATAGAAGGCTGTAACTAATGCATGCGATGACTCAAGATCGTATGTGTTGTTCACAAAATACTATGTGGCCACTCTTCAATACTAACAACAGCCCAAGGTATCATTAGAAAATATTTCTACATTGAAGAACCAACCATCCGTGTACGGGACAAGTTACTCCATCTTCATCTTCTTAATCTTCGCCTTTACCCTCGCAGCCAATTTCTTCAAATCATCCACCTCCATTCCCGTCTCCTTCCCCTTACTCTTCTTCTCCACAGCCTCCTCCCCAGCGTCATCCTCACGCTTATCCCGCTTCCTCTTCTTCCGTCCCTCCTCCAGCAAAGCCTTCATACCCTTCGTCTCCTTGAATCGCGGATTCGTAGGATCAATGGCAAACTCATGACTATCATACAGCTTCGCAAAGCGGGGGTCTTCCACATTGAGTGCAAAAGTGTCCTCTGTGGCCGCGACACCCCCATCCATCTTCGTATTCTTCTTCTTCTTCTTTGACTTCTTCGCCGCCTTCTCAGACTTGATGATGTCATTCATGTCGAAGTGGCGGAGCAGCGTATCCTTGTCGTCTACCATCAGCAACTCAAGCTCTGCACGTTTGGCAGCATCTTCTTTCTCGGCCTTTTCGCGCTCCTCGCGCTTCTTGGCACGTTCGGCCTTGCGCTGCGAGATTTCTGCTTTCTTTGCGGCTTCGGAGCCCAGGTCGAAGAAGGGGTCGTTGAAGGGGTCTTCTTCCTCGCCATCTTCTGCGAGAGGTGCTTCATCTGCATTATCGATGGTATCAGGGTCACGGCCTTCCTTGATGGCCTTTGCGCGCTCTTTCCGCTTGGCTTTGCGTTCTTTTTGCTTCCGCACATAGGCTTCTAGTGTTGATTCGGGCTCGTTCAGAAACACGGATCCAGACGGCGCGTTGGCCGAGAGGCCGGCTGAGAATGTGACCTCCATCTCACCCTCTGGTTTCTCAAAGTCCCGGTCCCGCTTCGCGGAGGCCTTGGACGATTTTGAGCGTGTCTCGCCTGGCGCGCCTAATCCTAATTTTGCACGCAAGGCGGCTGCTTTGTCGACCTTGTTGGAGTCTCCCGCCTCGCTTTCTGAGTCAGAGCCTAGATAGGCTTTCAGTTCGTTTTCGTCGATTTCTTTGCGGGAAAAGGCGCGCTTCTGTGCTTCTTTTCTGGTCGTGTCTTCGGCGTCCCATGTCAGCTTTACTTTGGAGTGGGATAGCGCGTCGGTGACGAATTCGTTGGGTTTATAGCCTTCCTCTACATCAGTGCTTTCGTCATGTGGATCCTGGTCAAAGGTAGTATCGTCTGGGACGAAGCGGAGATCGAAGAAGTTGGCGCTCGTCAGGTACTCTCGCCCATCCAGGTTGTCATAGATGGCCTTGGCGGCGCTGTCTGATGAACAGGTAATGACTGCATAGTAGTATCTCAGGCGATCAAGCTGATATGTGCGCAGTGCCTTGGAGTCAAAGTCCTCGGCACCGCCTTCCTCTAATAGCTCCCTCTTGATCTGCTCCTCGTCGAGCGACTCATCACCCTCGTCCAGCTCGTCTATGGATGTAATGTTGTCCTTGCTTTTTCCCGAACTGCTTACGAAGATCTCGCGCGGCGGGCCTTCCATCTCTTCCCGCTGTATTCTTTCCAGTCCGAATTCGCTGGGATATATGGTGACATTGAGTATCCTGCCGCCTGCGGGAACGAACGAGCTCGTCACTGCCATTATGTCCGAAGCCCGGATGTTGTCCCAGTCCATATTCACTGCTGCCAGTCGCGCAGTAACGTCCCCCATGGCAACCTCATTGCCATGCCCGGCGAGCTCAGTCTCCTCTTCTATTTCTGGCTCCTCCTCATCATCGTCGTCACTGGAACTCTCGTCGGACGATGATTCTGAGAATCCCCCGTCGCGCAGAGGGTCGTAGTTGGCGCCCCGCTTGTCTACTTTCGCCAGCTCTTTCCTTATGCTTTTGTCCTTGCGCCCGACCACGTCGTCCTCGTCCTCTTCATCCTCATCCTCGTCCTCATCCTGGTGGTAGAACCTCTGCAGCTCTTTCTTGCCCGCATCCTTGTCAATCTTCCGGCCGTATTTGTCGACGGTAGCCTTGTTGTAGAAGTCGGGGTCGTTGAGCAGACGGGAGAAGCGCGAGTCGAGCTTGGTCTTGGTGTGCTTTTTCGAGGGCAGTTGGAACTTGGGGTCGGTCTGGAAATTGGCGAAGCGCGAGTCGTCCTTCTTCGGGCCCTCTCTGGAGACACCCCCCTTGGTGGGCAATTTCTGGCGCTTTGGGAGAGGCATCGCGGTCGCAATGGAGCAGAGTGCGGCGCTCGACAGAAATTTGGAGATTTCGCAAGGCGGTCACAGGTTTCTGCCGTGAGGTGCAGTAGCGCGCCAAGAGTTCGGCCTATCGATAAGCAGCAGGGTTAGGTCATGCGAGGTTAGCCGACACTTTTTCTGGGGAAGTCGAGAGCCTGGAACAGGTCAACAGTCGTGTGAGGTCCCTCCACTGCTCCACCTCCTCCCACACCCCCTCTGCACCTCCGATATCACCACTGTAGCTGCAGTCAGTCAATTCATAGCCATCCACACTTTGCAAAACATCCAGAATCCCCATACCGTCCCACAATGGCGTACGCCAGGCTCTTGACGTAAGCTCGGCTCCAGTGTTCCGCCTCTCCACATGCTGTGGCCCTAACAGTGACGTGAACAGCTCTCGCAACATCACACTCTTCACCGTCGCCACCTTCACGAGTGGCATCATTATGTTCAAGTCAAGGCAACTGGCCGTCAAGCAGCACGAAAAACTGCCCGGCGACTACACCGTCACCGTAGACCGATCTGGTATGGATGTCTTTTCCTATTCGCGCCCATATTTTCCATGTTGCATCGCGCGTCACGTGCGCGGTGTCTGCAATACCACCTCGGGGGTATATGCGGGCCTTCGCCCAGCCCCGAGCCCCAGCGGTCAAGGAGGTCGAATGCAGGCATCGGACTAAAATTTTCTAGGCGGTGGCATCTGAGCGTCTCTCGCGCGACCACGACTTCATGCGCGCGGCATCGTGCATCTTTTCAGGGGCGGTGGCAGACACAGAGGGAGACCCATACGGCCGACATGAACAGATGCGATCCGTACGACACTGATCTGCGCTCTTAGTAACCGGCGTTGCTTGGGCCATACTCGTTTCATGCCATGCATTTGGGCAGTCGGCGACGAAATAGCACCCTAATAGGAAGGTTCCGAATTAGCCTCTCATGTCATCGCAACCTTTGAGCAGTGAGTGCACACGTTGAAAATCCAGCGCGCCTTCATCCTGCCGAGTGTGCCGTGGGCGGCACTAAGTTGCGACGCTTCCAACACACACAGGTCTGAGTTGGGCCCCGGAAAGGTACGTGAGGACTGGTCGCAGTGTGTTCTTTTAACAGTATTCTTTTTGAGAGTCTTTCATTCGCGCGTGCTCGGACCAGCCAGCCTCACGCTGAACAATCGTGAACGGCGGGAGATGACCGAGTTGCTAAATATACGAACTCAGCCCCCAGAAGCATCCCACCCAACCTATGATTAGCTGACCGTTTAGGAACGCCACATGTTCAGCTACACAAGCTTTTCCATGATTATCTCGAAACATGTCTAAGATATTACATTTCGGTCGTATAAGCGCCTCGGCTCTCCCGCCGATGCAATTCTTTCCTCTACAGAAAAGTACTCATCTCGGTTCACAACGCCAGCCCGTATGCAAACAGCCATTCTCCAAGTCTCCTCCTGCACAATACCAATCAGCGTGAACCGTGCCCCAGTCTTCTTGGAATAACTCTTTCAGGCGGTTCTTCACGGTTGTCCCTGCTTCCGAGACCTAAGCCTGCCACAATGCGCAGCTTCGTGAGGTGACACACTACAGCTCAGGCGTTACTTGGCCAGCCCTAATAGTCATCAAGACTCACATTTGACCATACAACCCTCCGTTACCGCTTTTCAACAAACACCCCTTCACCATTTTTTTCTTTCTTGCATTTACGGGTGCGCTTAGATCAAGATGGGGGATAACTGGAAGTACTACGATGTAGAGAACTACAATAGTTGGAAGAAGAACCAAGGAAGAAACTTCAAGAGCCCGCCTCGAGCCAACTTTCTCGCAGCTGCCAACCACCTCCGAAGCCTCTTCGACGGCAAGAAGATCAACTGGGCGGCGATCGGCGGCCTGTCGATGTTGTGTCTTGGATCGGACCGCGACATGCCAGATATTCATATCGTGTACGACGACAAAGACTTCCACCGCGTCCAGTCTAAGCTGGAGCACGATTCCCGGTAGGTAGTTGGTGTTTGACTTGCAACCCCAAGCTAACGAAAGGTAGTGTGAGGCTTCCCCAAGGAGGTATGAACCCCTTGTTCTCGGCAAAGATTCTCGTTGGAACAGGACCAAGATATAAGGATCATGGCTGTGCTGACAATGCGGATGTTGAGGTTGATCTGCTGCCCCCAGGTAAGAAGCCTTTGATATCCATGATGTCGCCCTCTACTAACATCCATAGGCACCCGTGGTACTCCTTCAAGCGACGCCTTCACGAAGAACCAGGTTTTGCTACGGTTGGACTTTGAGGGCAAGATGAAGACATTTAAAAGTCTGAACATGTTTTACCTCATGAAGTCTACCATTCAATACTGCAAGAGTCAAGATCTCGCGTGGGAGCCTAGGAACGATATTGTCTTTTTGTGCACGGGGTATTCAAAAGAAGTATTATTGTGGAGGGAGCAGCTTAACCAGACGGAGTTGCTCGATTTGTTCTTTCGCACGGGATTCTTCTCGCGGCTATCAATCGATATCCAACGCCAATGCTGCGTCGTTCTCCTCGGAACGGAACGTCTTCCAAATTCGAGACCAGTATCAACCAATTCGATAACAAGAAGAGGCCCAACATATCCAGGAAACGCGACAGGAAATGTGGCTAGACAGGGTTCTAGGTCTTCTGTCCAAATTCCCTGCTCTTATCGTGATCCGTCACAGCATCCGACAGCAGTCTACATGAACCCACCGCGGGAGAATACACCACCGTCGAACTCCATTCCACGACGACCGTCTCCTCAACTACCGTTCGCTCCAATCGGAAAGCGTCCTTTGATACCAAATAACTCTTCAGGACGCGACAACGCTGCGACACTCCGTCCGACGACTAGCAGCAGCAATCCTGGGCACTCAAGACATGCAAGCCGAGAGGGGAGCCTTCAGGCTGCGAACGTTGTACCCAGATCATCTTCTGCTGAACCCCGGATGCCATATCAGCCACCCTCTCAGCAGGTCTCGGCACTCAGCGCACAGAATGCATCCTACCCACAGATGAATGGATACGCGCCACCACCGTATAGTGCAGCGCTAAATGGACATGTGATGCAGAAGCCAATACCTGGTCCGACAAGATCATATTCAGATCAGAACGTACAGAGACAGCCAGCTCATATTCAACCAGCCCAGCCTACACACTGGCCTCCTCCACCTAACAGCACAAGCACAGTTGGTAGCCAACCCCAAAATTCCTATCAAAGGCCTCCCCAAGCAGTTCCGCAAGGACTGAAGATAGTTGGGCCCGAAGGTATATATCCTGTTCTACCACACCAGCATCCCCAACAACCCATCCACACTCAGAACGGGCTTCATGTCCAAAAGCCACTGCCAAACAAACCATCAGAGCCACATGTACTTCAAAGTCAGGAGAAACAGGCATTTACAGCCGAGCTTCCAGCCGACGTACCTACACTAGCACCTCTACCATCAGTTACGGCGAATCAATCAGCTTCGCAAGTTGACGAACAGGAACGCCCTTCGTCTACCGGCTTCTATGTCGAGGCCGCCCAGGTGTCAATACTTCCTATGAGTCTCATGGCAGGGCGCCCTAGCGTTCACTCACGGAAACAGAGTAATACGCCCCCACAATGGCAGAGTCACATACGAAGCGCAACAATAACTTCAAACCAAACAACTTATCTACCACAAACTGTACAGAACACCGCTCCCTCAAGCCAACCAACTGTTTCTTCATCCGCGTACCAGGCATTCCGCCCATATCAAAAGGACGTCGTTTTTCGCAACACTACATTCAAGGACGCTCCGGCCGTCCACACCACCGTCATAACCCAAGTCAACAAGCCCCCATCCAGCTATGCAGAATACCAACTTGCCACTCCTGAGAGCGCGCGCTCACAGAGAGTATCGATGGAACCCGTTAGGTCCTTGAACTCGAGTGCCCACCCAGCTCGACGACAGACTCTACCTTCGCCGCACGCTCTATCTCCAATCTACACCTCATACAACCCGGGACCCACCGATCCCCACCGTGATACCCTTTCCGCCCTGCTGGAAAACTACCAGCACGAGCATTCGAGCCTGGAACAAGCAATCCAAGACTCACTAGCGAACATGACAACCACGCCTCCCTCCGACGCACAATCCTTCCCAACGCTCGAACCCCAGCAAGGCCCAAGTACCATGTCAGAGCCACAACCCTACCAAAAACCGAGATACTACCAAGATCCCGCCAACGTCCAGCCCCCGCAACCACTACACATCAAACCACACGCCCAACAACCACAAATCCCACAACCGCTCCCCTCACCCCCCTCGCCCGTCTTCATCCCCGTCCCCGTCGAAATCCCCTCCGCAGACTCCTCCCTCCCGCCCATCATCCGCGCACCCACATCCCGCAAACCGCTCACTCAACCCACCATGCCACGCAAACTTTCCCGCAAACTGACGCGCAAGCTTACCCGCAAGTTGACGCGCAAAATGACGAGTCTTGAACTTGCTGAGAAGTACGGCGCGGGCGTCAATCCATTTAGTCAGTTCCATGACCAGATGATGCAGGAGTTTGAGTTGGTGAGGCGGATGACGGGCGATGAGGGGGGCGAGTTTGAGTGGGAGGATGATGAAGAGGAGGGAGAGGGGGATGATGGCTCCGAGTACTCTGATGAGGGCGAAGAGTTGGATGCTAGGGAGCAGGAGGTTATGGGGTATATGGTGGAGAAGTTGAGGGTGGAGAGGGAGGCGCAGGGACAGGGACAGGAGGTGGGGAGGAAGACGTGGGATGGGCCTGTGTTTAAGGGGGTGAAGTATTAGGGTTCAAGGTTTTTAGGGGGATATTCATGGTGATGATTGATGAAGAGAGGATAGATAGATATAATGTAATATCTTCAACACCATGCAGAATGCCACCACAGTCTTCTTAGCACGTGGGTGTGTTTCGTGATGCATTATAAGACTCCCACTTGGTGGAATAGTATCTTTACAGAACTTAGGAATGTATGTACCAGGCAACTTCAAGTGCACGCTAGAGCGAGACAATAGGACTATAAAGGGAAAGCAGACTGACCAGCCTAGGAAACGAACAGCCTCGCCATACCATCCACGGACCCATCCATCATGCAATATACAACCCCTCGCGCCCCCTCCGCGCCACCCCATCCCCCTTAAAAGTTCATAATATCTGTGCATGTGTCAGTCAAAATATTCCCGTCAACGATGCAACCCGCAAACTCACCTCTCCCAAAAAGCGCCCTCTTACTCCAATCCATAGCCAGCAGACACCTGGTCCTAAAGCTCACACTCTGGGCAAAATAAATGCTCCTCCACGCATACACAGCCACTAACCCGCCCGAGAACGAGTACCCGCCAAAGTCAAACACGGCGGCATTCCCAATGTAGGCCAGACTGCCCAGATGCTGGTACGAAAAAGCCTTGTACACGGCATCGTCCAGGTCGCCGTAATCCACCTCGTTAAGTGTCATGCCCGGCGCCGCCTGGGCGATGCGGTTGAATTTGCGGCCGAGGTATTGGCCCTGTTGGTGCGCGCGTTGGGCGGTTGCAGGGAGGGACGTCAGTTTGCTGTCGATCTGTGAGAGGAGCTCTCTAAGCTCGCCAAAGTCGAGAGTGCCGGATTTGTCCTTGTCGTATTGCTCAAAGAGTTTGTCGAGGCGGCGGAGATGGTCGGAGGCTTGGGGGAAACGTTGCTTCACGCGCTTGGCGATGCTACGCCATTCCGAATAATGGATGTCCATTTTCTCCGGGTCCTTGCCCTTTTCCCAGGCGAGGGTGCGGAGGAAACTGATGATGTGGTCCGAGACGTTGTTTTGGACTGTGGAGCAGTCTCCTAGAGCGTAGACGTCGCCGAGGGGCGCGCCGGCGAGGCGGAGGTGAGTATCCGTTTCGAGCGCGCGTTTGTTGTTTTGACTTTCTCCTAGTTTTGCGGCGATCTTCTTGGAGAAATCGGCCTGAGCGACACCTGTAGACCAGAGGCAGAAGCCCATGGGGATCTCTTTGGTTACAACCTTGCCGCTCTCGTCTTTCTGGGTGTAGAGGATCCTGTCTGGCTTCACTTCCTTGACGCGGGCATTGGTCTGGATATCCACCTGGTCATGCGCGAAGCGCTTTTCGGCATACTGTGACAAAACTTCGTCGTATGTGTTGAGGATGTGTCCCCTAGACTGTATCACGTGAACGGAGATCTCGTTGCGGATGATCTTTGGGAACTGCTTTGCCACATCTTCGTTTAGCATGTCAAAGAGTTCAGCTGCGAATTCTACACCAGTAGGTCCACCACCACACACGACAAAAGACAGAAGCCTTCTCCGCTCCTCATCGGTCGTAGTAGGTAGAACTGCGCTTTCCAAATTGCGAACCACGGCGTTTCGGATCAGTCGCGCATCGCTAATATCCTTGAGGAAGTGGCAGTTCTCCAGACCGGGGACACCGTGGGGGTTTGTCACGGAGCCAACACCAACGACCAGCTTGTCGTAGGGGACGTAGAAGCTCGTCTTGGTGCCGTTGGGGGCTGTGGCGGAGACTTCAATCAGCTTCTCCGAGAAGTCGACGTCTTCGGCAACGGCCTTCAAGAAGTGACCATGCACTCGCCGGACAATCTTCCTCACAGGCTCGACCAGCGACCGCAGCTCCAGCGTTCCGACTGTGGCGGACGGCAGCATCGGCGTGAAGAGGAAGTGATTCGACGGTGAAATGACAGTGACATGGTAGTCTCCGGGATTCAGCTGCTTCAACAGCGCGACGCTTCCCCAGCCCGTTCCCAGTATCACCAGCTTCGGCTTGTGCTTCGCCGCCTTGTTCTGTGGACAATCGTCGTCATCGACAAAGTACTCGGCGATGGGGAGGTTCTTGGGCCCGCCTCTGCGCGGACTCAGCGCCAGTTCGGACACGGGAATGTCCTCCGCTTCGGGGTCGTCGCTGTACGTCGACGCATCGTAGATGAAGAAGGCGACGACCAGACCGGTACTAACGATCAGGAAGATGCCCGTCACATATGCCGTGCGGTATGCAAATCGCAACAGTCGCGACCGGGGAGCGGGCAGCGGCTTCGTGGACACCATTCGTAGCGTGGGCTGTCGGCGCGCGTGGTCACGCGGGCTCTGGAGGGGAGCTGAGGTTGCTATCTGAGGGCGCTTGGTGAAGGTCGAGGGCCCGCCATTGCTGTAGGACGCGCGAATACTCGTCCCCAGCGGGCGGGGGAGCCTCGAGCACAGAAGCGCCGCTCTTGGGGAGCCATTCGCAATGCGTGGGAGGGCGCCGGCCCTGCGCAGTATCATGACCGTCGTCAGGGGAGGGCGGGTCGGAGCGAGAGTAGCGAGTAGCGAGTAGCAAGGGACAGAGGCGTTCAATTGAGAACTGGGCGATAGATCCGAGGTCGCTATATCATGAGGGGCAATTGAAGAGGGCGTATCCAGGGTCGCACGAGGTCGACGGTGGAGGCAGGACGTGTGCGAATTGTTTATCGGAGGTGACGTAGCTTGGCAACGTCGGAGCTTGACGGGGGTGACGGGGATGACGGGACCGATCGCCACCAGGAAAGGCTCAACACCAACGCTAAGAAATGGGTCCCGTTCCTGAAGCTTAGATGCACATCCGCACCTATCCATCTGGCTTAGTGACGGGTCTATCTAGCCATGAAGGTGCTAGAGAAGACGCAGAACCACAAATCTCGGCTTCATGGCACTGGGAGACAGCTTGGGTTGATTATAATAGGAGTACATGTGCGTTCGTTACCTGTACAGAAAGCTGCGATTGTGCTCAGGTATTCGACATATTTACAACCATCACCGAGCTCAACACGACCAGACACCGACCATGCCGTTCTTGCGCCCTTCCACCATGTACCCGTCCTTGATACGGACGCGCTCAATGGTCGACAGCACAGTCGCGTCCTCATCCACACCAACCCCGGGCCCGCAGTTCCAGTGGCGGCCGTCTGTCTTGTCGTACACCTTGACAACATCCTCGCCCGCTGCAGAAACAATGCGGCGGGCATCAAACATCATGCTCGAGATGGCGTTGTCGTACGCATAGGCATCGTAAATGGACCCAGTCCGCAGGTCCCATATCTGTAATAGTCAGCGGCCATTCAGACTTGGCATGTCGTTGTACTCACTCTAATGCTCCGGTCTACACTTCCTGTGACCAGATGAACATCGTCGAATTGGAGCGCAGTCACAGGACCAGTGTGTCCCACCAGGCTCCTGTGCACTTGGCCGCTTCGCAAATCCCAGAGACGTACCATTCCGTCTGCAGTACCGCACGCCAATGCGGCCTGAAATACCTGTAAAGCACCTACAAAGTCGGCCGAGGCATCGTGGACACGGCCGGTTTGTCGCCACGGACCACTTTCCGTATTCAACGTTGCGGTTGCTTGTGCCGCCGCCCACAGCACGTCCAATGTCTGCACACACTTTCCTTGAACCAAATCCCATTGCCTTAGGGTTTTATCAGCCGAGCCAGAAACCAGGGTATCACCGTGAAAGTTCAATGCTGTGATTTCGTCGACATGAGATGAGAGGGTAAACAGGGGACAGTCCTGCATGATAGTAGGCGGGGGAGGTGGAGGGGCATCTTCGGCGTTCTCAAAAAGCAATCCATCGTCTTCCTCTTCCTCTCCGTCTTTGTTTATCCGATTGTCCAAAGGTGCGTATTCTGCCTTGCTGAGATCCCAGAGTCGAATAGTAGCGTCCATGGAACCCGTTGCCACAATGTTGTCCTCCACCTGCAAACAGCGCACAGACGAGAGATGGCCTTCCAACATGCCAATACAGCGCCCAGCGGCCAGATCCCACACCCTAACAGTATCGTCCAAAGCTGCCGTGACCAATGTACCCCCCGGCGCATCAAAGTCCAAAGCGGTGACGGAGTCATTGTGAGCCTGGAGCTGCTTAATCTTGGATCCGGGTTCCAGCATTTCGTGCAGTATAGGCATAGACAGCCTACGCATGGGCCGCCTTCGCTTCGACTTGGGCGAGGGTATTTTTTGATATATCGACTCCGACATGAAGTCGTCTGAGCCATCGTCATGTGGGTCTGACGCCGACGTCTGGGGAGACTTGGGAGCCAACGCCGCCGCGTCCTCCAGCTCCTCCTGCAGGTCTTCGATCTTGTTGTCCACTTCCAGCAGGTCCTGTTCTATATCGTTCTCCTCGAGCTCCAACCTCGCCAGCCGGTCGAGCACAATCTTTCGCATGGTGTTGAGGTTTGCGATTTTGTTGTCGATCTCGTGTATTTCTGCCGCGCACATGTGTTTTCTCACGCCCATCATCTCCAGCTTGTGGGCCATGCTGTGCTTCTGGTTCTTCAGAGACACCATGGACGGTGGCAGTTTGGAGTCGTCCTCATCGACGCCCTCGCCAATCAACCGCTGTCCTCGTGCATTGTGCCTCCCGTGCTTCTTCTTGGGGTGGTGCTCCTCCGGCAACGAGGCACGGAATCCCTCAAATAGCGAATATTCATTGTTGTCCTCGGGGATGTTGTTCAGCAGCTCATCTGGGAGGAAGGCGAGGGCCCGTTGCTGGATCTCAGGGACAGATATTCGCGACCGCACGAGCTCGCGTGGCGTCGCCTGGGCGAAGGAGAAGACGGAGCGCTGCAGCATGGGCCGTCGAAGCTCGCGGTGGAGCTCCCCGAGGGCGTTGTGGTAGTGCTGGGACACGCCCTCGCCGCCAATTAAGCTGCCTGCTGTCGCCGTGACTTTGCGGCCAAACGTCTGCAGGCTGCGGGTCTGGCGGTGAATGAGCTAGCGTGTTCGAGGCATTGGAGGGTGCATTGGAGCTGGAGCCTACATCAGGGAGCGTGTCCATCAGACTGGCAGTGTCATCGTCGCTGTAGCGGCTGTACGAGGACGTCGGCCGGGGGCTCGTCGACCTGCCCCGTACGGGCGAGCCGTTGCGGTCAGCGGCCATGCGAGCAGGCCGTGGCGAAGGTTGCGGGGACGAAAACGGCGAGTCTAGGTGCTGGCCGAGGGCATCGTCTCACCAATGGCCTGCAATTCGCGGCAGAGGGGCAGCAGGCGGCGCAGTCGAGGGCGGCGCGGGTCGTGACGGTGGGTGTTTGGTGTTGCACGCTGGCCGCTGGACGTTTGAGGCTCGCTGTTTGGCAACACTTTCTGCAGCCGAACGTCATCCGAGCCAGCCAACCAGCGACCACCCCAGCAGCTGCCGAACATCGGCCTTTTTCTGTGCACGATGGACTGCCATGACTCCCGCCGTCGACAGTCGTCTACCCCCCAGATCTTCAAGGGACTTGCTGTCTCTGCCCAAATCCCCGTGACGCCACCATGGACGCCGCAATTGACCTCTCCGACGCCTCCAAGGCCCTCGACCTGGCCAATATCAGATTCCAGCTCATGTACTGCCCGCACAGTCGTGCACAGTGAATAGCACTGACGTTAGGCAGCCGACTGGAAGACACAATCACCTTCCACTTGATCGAGCGGGCCCAGTTCCCGCTGAACCGGACCATCTATGTGCCCGGCGGCGTCCAGCTGCCAGCCAGCCCGCTGAGCCTGTTCGACTGGATGCTCAGCGAGCAGGAGCGTCTGCAGTCACTAGTCCGCCGCTACCAGTCGCCTGACGAGTACCCCTTCTTCCCGGAAGTCCTGCAGACGCCCATGTTGAAGCCGTTGCACTACCCCAAGATCCTCCATGAGAACGAGGTCAACGTCAATGCCAAGCTCAAGGATTGCTACATCAACCACATCCTGCCTGCTGCGTGCCCTCCACTGGACCGTGAGGAGAGAGAAGAGCAGCAAGAAAACTATGGGTCTGCTGCAACCTGCGATGTGACCTGTCTCCAGTCCCTATCCCGACGCATCCATTTTGGCAAATTCGTAGCTGAAGCCAAGTTCATCAAAGAGACAGAGCGCTTTGTGAAGCTGATCAAGGCCGAGGATAGGCAGGGAATCGACGAAGCCATCACCAATTCGGTGGTCGAGCAGAAGGTGCTGGACAGATTGAGGCTCAAGGCCAAGACATATGGCACAGATCCCGACTCTGGGGCAGATGGATTGTCCAAAGTCAACGCCGATGCCGTGGTCGCCATGTACAAGGCAAGTCTTTTTTTTTTATCTGTAGAAGAGTTGAAGGTTCTAATTGAACATAGGACTGGGTGATCCCACTGACCAAGGAGGTGGAGGTGGAGTATCTCATGCAACGATTGAAGGGCACCGAGTGGGAGAGAGAGTAGGTTGTGGTGTCGTTTTATCACAGACGAAGAGAATCAATAATCCATCGGCTGTTTATGGAGGTGGTGGTGCGAAAAGTGACCTACGGAGTCTTGGTGGTGAAGGGAATCCATGTATGGCAAGGCCCCGCGGGCTGGGCGGCAGGGGGGCATTTCGAGGTTGGAATCATGGGCCATGAAAGCGTCCTCGCCAACTCGGAAAATGCCACATCTCAAAAGGAGCGACTCCTGCAAGTCATGCGAGCGACTCGTTTATGAAACATATTCGGGCATCTTCAAACCTCAAACCCGCAACTCTGAAACCCTTGAGTGACATCACGTGACCGCGCTCACTTTTCTATATGATGAGCGCTTAACCCCTAGGTATCCAGGTCCCCCTCACAACTCTTCCCATCATGAATCTCATCACCCAAAGTCTCGACCTTGTCCGGAATCCCAAGAACACGCGATGGCTAGCGCCGCTATTACTGGTGGCCGATGCGGTCCTCTGCGGCCTCGTCATTTGGAAAGTCCCATGTGAGGCAGATGCGCGGCAGGGGTAAAGACGTGTAGCTGACGAGTTCGCGCAGATACTGAAATCGACTGGAAGGCCTATATGGAGCAGATTGAAATCTACCTCAAAGGAGAAGTAGACTACAAGAAAATTGTGGGCTCGACAGGCCCGCTCGTGTATCCAGCGGCGCATGTCCAAATCTACCGCGTGCTGTACAGCCTCACGGATCGAGGCCGCAATATCCAACTTGCGCAGATTATTTTCGCTTTTGTGTATTTACTCACGCTTGCGATTGTCATGCAATGCTACCGAGCAGCAAAGGTCGGATATCATTGATTTGTGATTCGCATGTTCCTAACTTGTTCAGGTTCCACCCTATGTGTTTCCGCTGCTGATTCTCTCGAAGCGGCTGCATAGCATTTTCCTGCTTCGCTTGTTCAATGACTGCTTCGCGGTTTTGGGACTCTTTGCGGCCATTTATGCGTACCAAAGAAAGCAATGGCATCTAGGGACGTTTCTTTACACCACGGGATTGAACGTCAAAATGAGCCTGCTTCTCCCTTTGCCTGCCATTGGAATTCTCGTCCTTCAGTCTCTGGGGTCAAGAGAGGCCATCACGCAAGCGATGATTGTGGTTCAAGTTTCGGTACGTTCATCGGCAGTCTAACAAACTTTTACCTAACAGCAGTAGGTTGGCTATGGATATCCGTTCCGCTACCAAGCTCCTTCATACTTTGCGCGGGCCTTTGAGCTCACAAGGCAATTTCTGTACAAGTGGACCGTAAACTGGCGATTCATCGACGAATCGACATTTCTTTCGAAACCGTTCGCGCTTGGTCTCCTAGCGGCACATGTAGGGCTTTTACTGTGGGTTGCAACCACCCGCTGGATTAAGCCTTCGCAGCGCTCACTACGGAATTTCCTAAAACTCATTGGCGACGAGGCCCCAGATCAGGATGTCGTTGCTCGAAGGATTAATCCCGATTTCATTATGACGACCTTGCTAACCGCTATGACAATCGGCATGCTGTGTGCCAGATCTCTGCACTACCAGTTCTATGCATATATCGCATGGACTACCCCGTTTTTATTGTGGAAGGCTGGCTTCCACCCCATCATCCAGTATGCGCTCTGGGCAGCCCAAGAGTGGGCATGGAATGTGTACCCGAGTACTCCCATCAGCTCCATGACGGTCGTTGGAGCGCTGGCGATAGCGGTATTGGGGTCGTGGTGGGGGACGAAGGACGAGTTCGAACGAGTCAACGCGAATGGCAGCGCCAGGGCCGACCACGAACACGCCGAGTAGACTTGCGTCCTCACTCTTCTTCCGAATCTGGGGGCATCTTTCCAACCGTCGACTCGTCCTCGTCGCTATCTTCGACATATGTGGATTTCTTCACAAACTCCGCCGGCCTGCCCTGTATCAGCACCTCTGTATATTTTGTTTCCATAAGATACCAATGTAGCGCTCACCAATAAGTCATTTTCCGCCATTGCTTCTCGTCCCTGACGACATTCACAATTTCGCCATCCAGCTTGTTGTCCCTATCCGCGAGCGTAGCTGTATCGACGACGACATAGCTCCCTCGCTTTATCCATATCGTTGACCGGAATTTGGATTCGAGCTCGACAAGCACCTCTTTTCCACCCGGGCATTCGGCGTGGTAGAGGTTCTTGCCGGCAGCTTTCGTGATGCGCGCGATTGCCTGCTCTTCACCGAGTGCATCGGGAGGAGTCAGGGTGTCTTCGACCGTAGCGAGGAGGTTGCGTTTGGGGCGGGGCATGGCGACGATAGCGGATGTTGTGGAGTAGAAATATTTTTGGAGGGGTCAGGGTTCAAGAGCCCGCGGGCGATTTCGAGGGCAACTTTGCCGAGCGCTCCACCATTCTACGGCGGTGCCTTCCACTACTTGTCTGCAAAAGGAAATACTTCCCTACCATCAGCAGCCACGGACCTAATTCCATGGTTGGTTGATTCGGAAGCTTTCCCTTCTCCAGTTACGCTATCTTGATATTCGAAATCCTTTCATGACATCCTCGTCAACATAGGTATGCGGGAACAAATCGATAAGAAGCAGACCATTTTGGACCTCGTGGCGCACAGAACAAGCAGCACAAGGCCGCCATGAATGGCCAGAAGTCGGAACCAGCGTGATATTGTCTGCAGAGATGTGGAGACACGGTATTAGCGATCTTCATCCCCCGCAGTGAATTACTCAGCTGTGACTCCAGTCACGATGTTGAGGTCGTACTCATCGGTGGCATGGAAGAACCACAATAACTATTTCTTTTGCCTCTGGCCTTTTGTTTTCCACCATCAAACTCATAGTTTTTTTTCCACATAGTCAATTGAATCCGTAATTCTTTTTATCATGTCGGCCATCCACGGCTTCTTCGATATTCAATCTGCTCCTTGCACGGTTGCGCCTCCCGCTGCTACTCACCAAAAGAAATCGAACCAAGCACCAGCAGCGATCGAACTCGATGAACTGGCATCCGGTGCACGATACAATGGCCCATCTGGAAGCGAGCCTCAAACTCCACGAGAACCATGGGAGCCTCAGACACTCATGTCTCCGAATGAACTGGAGAGGAGCCAACCACCGTCCCCAAAACGAGATGAAGTCGTGGGCTTGATGCAAAGCTGGAATGATCCGCCGATAAACAAATGGCGGATATTAAGTTGTTGTTTGATATATTTTGGCAACGGGATCAATGACAGTGGTATGTATCAGCCATTACCAGCGATCACTGGTGTATCATAAACTAAGATGATGTAGTCACCGGTGCTCTGATTCCGTACATGGAAGTCTACTACCGCATCGGCTACGCAGTGATGTCTTTGGTCTTTGTGGGAAATGCTGCAGGGTTTATTGTTACAGCATTCTTTACCAACACCATCCTGCATAAGCTCGGAAGAGCAAAGACACTGATATTGGCCGAACTGATCATGCTCGCAGCCTACGTCATGCTTGTTGTAACCCCACCGTACGCGGCCGTCGTTGTAGCGTGAGTAGTTGGCTCCATCCCTCCGAGCATTGTACTTACACGTGTATAGCTTCTTTCTCTTGGGAGTTGGCATGGCCATGAACCTTGCGCTGAACAACGTCTTTTGCGCAAATCTTCACCCACCAACGACGGTCCTTGGAGCCGCCCATGGCAGTTACGGCGTCGGAGGTATTGTCGCACCCATTGTTGCCACCGCCATGGTATCTAAAGGAATATTGTGGTCTCGGTTCTACTTCATCGGTGTTGCTCTACGCATTCTCTGCATCCCGTTCGCCGGGTGGGCATTCTGGTCCTACCAGGAAGACAACTCCCCACAAGCCCTCCTGACAGCTCTCGAGCGAACCGCGAGCCGGCAGGCAACAGGACAGGAGGAACCCTCCAAACTGCAAAACCTAAAGTTAGCTTTGAAAAACCGTGTTACCATCTTCGGTGCTTTGTTCATCTTTGCCTACCAAGGAGCCGAAGTTTCCATCTCAGGCTGGGTCATTTCCTTCCTGATCAACTACCGCGACGGCGATCCAGCCAGTGTGGGATACGTCACGGCAGGATTCTGGGTAAGCAATCCCCTCCCCTCCTTTTCCATCAAAACTCCATCCCCTAACTCCATCCCAGGGTGGCATAACACTCGGCCGCTTCTGCCTCACCCACATCGCGACCCGTGTCGGCGAATCCCTCTTCGTCATAATCCTCATCGCCGCCTCTATCATCTTCCAAATCCTCGCCTGGCAGATCCCGAACGTAATCGGCAACGCGGTCACTGTAGGTATCCTCGGTCTCTTACTCGGACCCGTATACCCCTGCGCGCAGACCATCTTTTCAAAGTTGATGCCGCGACATGTGCAGACAACGGCCATTGGGTTTATTGCGGGGGCGGGGAGTTCGGGAGGGGCGGTGGCGCCGTTTACAACGGGGATTTTGGCCCAGGCGGTGGGCACCTTTGTGTTGCATCCTATTTGTATTGGGTTGTATGTTGGGATGTTGGGTTGTTGGTGGGGATTGCCGAAGATTAGGAAGAGGACTGAATGAGCAAGGGGTTGTTTGTTTGCAATGGATGGTGATAGGCTAGGGGGAAAGGAGAGAAGGGAAAGAGTACACGTGGAGTCCTACTCACAGAACGACTTGAACGAACGAGTCTAGACGATGGTGTTAGGCGGGCTCGTCCGAGAGACGGAAAGGAGAGTCGCACCCTCCGGTTGGGATCATGGTATTAGGAGGATTTATCATGCATTCGTCCACGTTTTCGTGCGGGTTTGAGACTTTTGCAAAGTCCACCGTATCTGGTGTATGTTCCATATGTATATCGGCGATAAATGTAGCTCGGATGGACGAAACTAGTCTGCTAGTGTGGTCAGTCATCTGCATCCGAATTTCTTCGGTGTTCGCACAGACGTCGACGTCTGGGGCAGTCCCAGTCCTCTGGCGTGTTGAATATGCTGTTGTATATACGGATTTAAGTACGATATGACGGCCAAGTGATATTCACATTGAGGACAGCAAGTTGGCGATTACGCATCCTCAAGCATTCTCCGAATACAGGGCAGCATGTACGCCGTTCCGACAGGTCCTACTCTACCCAACAAGCTCCCTTTCTCCATGCAGATCCCATAAGCACTCTAATATTTCCCCTGATTAACATTCCAGAATGACAATAACGTTTGCTTCGCGACACCAACACGCCCAGACTACAGATCCAATTGGAGAGCATACTACTTTTGCACTTTTTACACCTTTGCACAAGACCTCGGATGTTGCTTAGGGTGGACTTTAGAGGCTGGGCGGGGTTTACGGCGTTAACCCACGTCTCCTCTATCTCCCAAAGCCAAGAAGCATGTTGGCCAGTTTGGAGGAAACTGATGATGCAGGGTCAGTGGTCTGATATCTGGTTGGGAGACGTCATGGGTACAAAGAATAGTCTGCATATATAAAGTCGGAGAATGAAACCCCTCAACTCATCCTTCACCACTGGAGCTCAATTCACATTTTAGAGTTTGCTGAACATCCAACTGAAGCTCTACGCTTATTCAGTTGAATTTTTCGATTTATCAATCAATCAGTCAATATGTCTCTCTTTGGGGAACTTCCGAAGCCTAAATCTCTCCTCGAGTTCCACCGTGTGCTTTCTCCCACGGCTGGTGTCCGCGTCTCGCCACTATGTCTCGGAGGCATGAACTTTGGCGATGCATGGGAAAGTTACATGGGCAAGTGCGATAAGAAGGCTACCTTTGAGATGTTAGATTTCTTCTACGATCAAGGCGGAAACTTCATTGATACGTAAGTCTACTCTACATATCTGGGAATATGGAGAAACCAGTTCCCACAAGGAGCAACGCCGATTGAGAGTTGGTTGAGGGAAAACAGCGCTGACGAGATGGATAAAGGGCGAACAATTACCAGAATGAGGAGTCGGAGACTTGGATTGGGGAGTGGATGAAGGAGCGTGGAAACCGCGACGACATCGTCCTTGCCACCAAGTATAGTACGACCATCCACCTGCGAGTCGTATCGCTCTAACTGACCACACCTGTGCTTCGCAGCAACCTGCTATCCCAACCCAAACACAGCTTCTCGTCAACGCCACAACTATGCCGGCAACAGCACAAAGTCCATGCACGTCTCCGTCGAAGCCTCCCTCAAGAAGCTGGGGACGACCTACATCGATCTGCTCTACGTGCACTGGTGGGACTTCACTACTAGTGTGCCCGAAGTGATGCAGAGTCTGAACCAGCTCGTTTCGAGTGGCAAGGTGCTCTATCTTGGTATCAGTGACACCCCCGCGTGGATTGTGAGCAAGGCCAACGAATGTACGTACAACCCTCCATTCCCTCGATGTAGGCCGACATCAGAATCTGATACGACTGCACAGATGCGCGCAACCACGGCCTCCGCCCCTTTTCCGTCTACCAAGGCAACTGGTCCGCCGCCCTGCGCGACTTTGAGCGAGAAATCCTGCCCATGACGCGCGAGGAGGGCATGGCGCTGGCTCCCTGGGGCGCCCTCGGCGGCGGTGCCTTTACCACCGAGGAAAAGCGCAAGGCCAACGACAAAGGCCGTGCCTCGCAGCCCACGGAAGAACAGATCAAGATCTCAAAGGTGCTCGAGGCACTTGCTAATAAGAAGAACACTGCCATTACAAGCGTGGCTCTCGCCTATGTCATGCACAAGGCGCCGTACGTGTTCCCCATTGTGGGAGGCAGGAATACGAAGCATTTGCAGGGAAATATTGAAGCATTGGCTCTCGAGCTGAGCGATGAGGAGATTGATGAGATCGAGGCGCAGTCGGACTTTGAGGTTGGGTTTCCCATGGGGTTCTTGTTTGAGTTTGCGGGCATGGGTAGTAAATATACTACTAGGAAAGGGCCTTCGGATATTGGGTTATTGAAGTTTGCGGGCCTGTTGGATGATGTGCCGTCTCAGAGGCCGGTTAAGCCGCATGGTATGCCTTCGTCGTAGAGAATGAGGGTCAAGGGCTCTACTATGATGCAGCTGATTTGCGGAGAGAATGAGAAAGTGGGCTTGAATGGGTATTTGAATCAAGGGTATACACTTGTTATATAGTTCGTCCCCTCAATGCATTCGTGAAATATCCAGCATGAAAATGGGTATCTATCAGTACATGCTTTCCGCCATGCGCATATGCCAAAAAAGAGATTTCAGCTTTTGAATCTTTCGCCATCCTCCACTGAATCAGTTCTTCTTTTTCTTCTTCTTCTTTTTCCGATTGCTGTTGTTCTTCTTCTTCGCAGTTCCATCCCCATTCCCATCAGCACCTACACCCTGAACACCCCTGTCCAGACCTGCGCTTCCATACATTTTGATAACCTCCTGATCGAACCCCTCCTTTTCCAGCCTGAATAAAGCCATTGTAGCCCTCGCATCTTCCACACTGTTGTGCTTTCCTGTCTGAATCTCCACCCCCAGTAACTTCAACACCAGATGCTTCAACCCTGGTGTGCGTCCCGGTATAGGTGCAATCTCGCGGAATTTGCTGTACTTGGATGTATCCCGGATGAACCGCTTCTCATGCTTGAGCATCAGCGCATCGAGATCGTTTTTTATTGCATGTCCAACGAGAACCCTCTCCGTCAGGAGGATCTTCAAGTCGTTGTGGACTTCCTTGAACGTCCTCGCCACGCCAGACTTTATATGCCGAGGCTCGATTCCACTGACAGCGGTGCGGAAGTCGGTGACAGGGACGGCGACCTGCACGTACGAATCGTAGATCTGATGTCCGTGGAAGTTGACGACCGAGACTCGGGCGAGCGCGCTGTCGCGGTCGGGCTCGGGGCCTGTACCTACCATCTCGCAATCAAGGGCAATGTATCGGCCGGGCAGGGCGGTGGGGGAGACACCCTCGTTCTCGAGCTCGGCGTTGTAGGGTGTTAGGATGGAGATGGCTTGAGAGGCATCTTCGGGATCGACATGCAGAGATTTCTGGCGCATGTGCGGCATGGACTTGCTCTTGGAGAGCGAGTGCGAGCCCGCATCTGCACGTTTCGCGGATGCGCCCACGGAAGCAGGCTCCTCCATTCTCTGTCGTTTCCGGCTTGGGGGAGTTTTGTGTGGCGCGCTCTTTTCAGTATCTCTTCTCGTGGATACGTTCAAATCAGGGGGCTGATCTCCATGGGGATTTTTAGTCCGCTTGCGCTTGAGGGAACCGTGCTCTTCCTTCGCATCCGTCGTCAAAGGTTGGGCCTTGGTGGAGGGACGAAGTCTCTGTTGCAACCGTTTCCAGTTGCTGGACAGGTTCTTGGTGTCAATTGGCGCCATTACGTAGTCATGCGGTAGGCATGGCGGTGTATACTGTCGTCTCCGTTTTCTGGAGGCCGTTGCAAAGTGTGGTGCGTTTGTTCAGGGCTGTCGTTGGAGGCATAAAAGATTGAGGTCAGGAACTTTGAAATGTCATGTGGCGCTTATCGATAAGAGTCACGTGGGCGCAACAGGCGACAACACCCAAAGTCTGCCCTGACATCGCGACAAAGCAGGTCTCACATTCTCGCGACAACCATAATTCAGAAAGCGACTCGATCATCGCGAAACTTTGCACACGTGCTGGTCGCAGTCATGGCGCCTCGAGAAAATTCAAACGAACCGTCTGGCACGCCTGTGCCGGTCGAAACTGGGTTTGCCACTCTGGCGACGCTGAGGTTAGTCCAAGAATGTATGCGCATCATTCGGAGATGAATACTGATGGCTATTGTGCAGAACTGGTGTCAAGATTTGGGTTGAGAAGGTGCGTATCCACCAGACGAGCACTGAGATGCCCAGCCAGTCATCGCAACTTCAAACATGGCACACCTTTAGGGCCATCCCTTTTCCATGTCCTGACCTGCTTCATCCTTCTCTTGCCACATATGTTTGATTTATTTCTAAAGATTTTCTGCTTTGCGTTCCTCCTTTTTTGTTACTTCTCATTCCCAAAACGTTCCATCACACCTTCTCCAGTCATGATTGTTGACAGCAACTAACAAACCCACAGGATCGCGAGAAGCGCAAGGCCGAAATCTTAGGCATCCAACCCCGGCGGGGGAAGCCTTCATTCTATGTGCATTACGAAGAATTCAACAAACGTCTTGACGAATGGGTCCCCCCAGAGCGCCTTGACCTCACGCGAGAAGTCGAGTGGCCAGCCCCTGAGAAAGCGGACAAAAAGAAGTCTTCCAGCTCCAAGGCCACCCCAGCTCCTCCCAAAGTCGACCCGAAGAATCTCAAGCGCTCAAGAAGCAAGCTGGACAGAGAAATATCCGCGACACCGTCGGAATCCACCAGTGTTAGTATCCCTGGCAAGGCCTCGCGCGCGACCAAAGCAAATGGCAAAGAGAACAAGGACCTGTTAGTCGGCAGCGAAGCCGCTGATGGCCCAACGCCCAAACCTGAGGATGAGGAAATGGACCTCGTTGACGTGCAGGAGGCTGCAGCCGCCGCCAAAGGTGAACCAGATGCCCACTACTCGCGGGAAGACGAGATTGAAAAACTCCGAACATCAGGTTCCATGACCCAGAACCAGACCGAGATCTCGCGCGTGCGTAATCTAGACAGAGTGCAGATGGGCAAGTTTGAGATCGAACCATGGTACTTCTCTCCCTATCCC
Source organism: Amniculicola lignicola CBS 123094 (assembly GCA_010015725.1). NCBI lineage: Eukaryota > Fungi > Ascomycota > Dothideomycetes > Pleosporales > Amniculicolaceae > Amniculicola > Amniculicola lignicola. Next base: position 4,589 of record ML977713.1, on the reverse strand, counting down.
ATCGACTTCATCGACAGCGAGATGGTGTATATCTGCGAGTTCTGCCTCAACTACTATGGCGAGGTCACTCAATTCGAACGCCACCGTACAAAGTGCACGTTGCTCCACCCCCCTGGGAACGAAATTTACCGCGACGACAATGTCTCCTTCTTTGAGATTGACGGCCGTCGTCAGCGAACCTGGTGTCGCAATCTCTGTCTCCTCTCCAAGTTGTTCCTCGACCATAAGACGCTTTACTACGATGTAGACCCTTTCCTCTTCTACTGCATGTGCACTCGAGATGAACACGGTTGCCATCTCGTCGGCTACTTCTCCAAAGAAAAAGAATCCGCCGAGGCCTACAATGTAGCCTGTATCCTCACGCTCCCCCAATACCAACGCAAGGGCTTCGGAAAACTCCTCATCGACTTCTCATACCTTCTCTCCAAGCGCGAGGGCAGGCTAGGCTCTCCCGAGAAACCGCTCTCTGATTTGGGACTTCTGGGGTACCGTGCCTACTGGCAAGAAACCATCGTCGATCTTCTCATGGATGGTCGGGCGGAAGGCAATATCGAAGACATAGGCGCAGCGAGCGCAATGACTACAAACGACGTCCTCCATACTCTGCAGAATTTGAATATGCTTAGGTACTACAAGGGTCAGCATGTGGTCGTTTTGACGGATGCGGTTATCCAGCAACGAGAGAGGCAGAAGGAGAAGGAAAAGATCAAGGGGAGAAGAGTCATCGATCCTGATCGACTTATTTGGAAACCGCCTGTCTTTTCGGCAGCAAGTCGGACGTGGAATTGGTGAGTTAAGTATTGGGGTTGGCTTTACGGCGTTCTACATATTATTAACACAGAGTGGGCGTTGGAATGGTTCTTTTTTGGTCTTTTAGGTATGTTGTAGGAGTGTGTTTTGAGTTTCGGGATTTGGAGGAGCTCAACTGGGCGGTACCTGCTTTGCTTCAGCGTGGCGTTGGGATAGGTACACCTAGCCGTTATGCGTTCTTCTCTAAGTAGAGTTTTCAAATGCTGAGCAAACTCCTGCACACGATATTCATTTCCATACGGGTATCAAGTCTCTCTAAGAACATTCTCCCCAATCACGCACTCCAGCTCCCCATCTTATCCCGTACTCGTGCCCTCGCCCTCCCCCTCCTCATCAACATGCATCGCCTCCGCAAACCCAATCCACTCCCTCACCCCCCTGACATACACATCCTCACCCTCATCCACCGTACCTCCATGCCCCCACACCACCACCTCATCGAACGATCCAAGCTGTTCCGCAATCTTAACCTCCACCTGCTCTGTCTCATCCTCGCCCTCTTCCTCATCCTCCTGTGCATTCGACTCATGATTTTGCGATTGCGATTCTGATTGTGTAGGAAGTGTCTTATCCGTCATCTGTAGTACCACCCCTGTGTAATTTTCAGGCAGAGGGAGCGTTGTGCCGTGCAGATGGCGGCCACGGAAGTAGACGTGTGGATTACCTGTTCAAAAATCAATGTCTGGAGCATAATGTAGAGAATCATTCAAAGCATACCCTTGTCATCATTTTCAGGCTTCCAATACTGGTTTGTGGAGGGTATCGCGCCGTTGTGGTTGATGCGTGCGGGGAGGAGGTTTGGGGTTGTCTTTTCGGGGGAGGAGGCGTGTATGGAGAGCATTGTTGATGTTCTGGGGCCTCTCTAGTTAGGTAATCGTGCTTTGAGAAGGTAGTCGAAATGACTCTTTCGGACAAGAGAGAATGGTGGGGTTTGATTGTAATACGAAGGAAGATGTTCTGGCGAAACGCGTCGACGCGTGAAGTGAAATGACGCACGGACCTCACAAACGTTTTTCGGAATTATCGGAATGAGAGGTCTTGGGCGTGCCGAAACTATACATCGTGCACAATGTGGTTCAAGTGCTTATTATCAAATATCCAAGAAAATATTGTGTTGATTTGTGATCCAAGAATGATAGCATTTGTCTTGATGCCAAAAACTCGTCCTGGAAATCATCCACTTAGAAGACCCTCATCCAGGTGTTTAGCCCTGAAACGTCTTCATATCAATGTTTAGTATTTTGTGTGATGGATTGAATAACATACCACTACGAAAGAGTTGGGAAAACAAGTATGTAGACATACTTCGACTCAACCATCCCCTGCAGGAACAGTCGTGGACAGCGAAATAGATCGAACCCCTTTTGCAAAAGAATTGTTCCAATTATAGTCTTTGAAATTTGCGCGGGCACTCTGAGGAGAATAGCTACCACGTCCGCACGATGGATATGTGTACAAACCCACTACACTCAAACCCGCTATGAATCCTTAACCTGCCAGCTCATATCTGGGATCCACCGCTCTATTGTACCTCATTGGTAGCTTTACACTGTGGTGAGGCCCGTCTCGATGGTGCTCATATCAAAACCTCTAATTTTTTCTTGTATTTGTACACTTAAAGTCCTGACGCTTCAAGGAATGGACGCTGCACCCATATGCGTCCCTCGAACAATATACAGCTTGGCGGATATTCCGCCGTTGCGGCAGGTTGTGCTGATATGGGAAACTCGTCCGGGCTGTCTGTTATGTCGGCTGGTTCTCTATTTGCCCTGTTACCGGGGTTGATGCGTCGGAGCCACAGGACATCTTCTTCAACCTGGGTCCATCTATACATCGGCGACGCTTTGAAATTGGCGTATCGGAGGTTCAGAAAACTCGGGCAGCGCCCAATATAACCAAATCCGCTGTCTGCAGGGAGACCCTGGACGGATGAATATGTCAACTGGAGATATTCGAGGCCGACTTCTATCTCTGTCCTACCTTTCCATTCCGTGCGGAGGGACATACCATGGCTCATTTGGGCATCCCGGGACCGGAAAAGGACCGAAGGATCACAAACCAAATCTTTGAGTTTGAGATAGTTGAGTTGCATAAGCTTTTGGAACTCAACAAAGATTGGATACCAGTCGACGGAATAGCGCTTGCTCCCACACTCAGAAAGCGTGATATGAGTTAGACTCGCTGCATTTTGACGAATGAAGGGCAAAAATCTCTCATGGCGGATGACTCCATTCTCTAGTATGAATTTGGTCAGACATTTTGAAGGGAAGGTATCAAATTTGATACTCGAAAGCGCGATGTAGCCTTCGAACCGAATGTGGAGTGTCTCTAGCTTCGAAATCTGACCTGGGTTAACAAATTGTAGCCATGTATCCCGACTTTGAGTTATGTGCCTGTCATCGCGACGGTAGAAAATAAGCTCCAGTTGTGCCAACGATCGGAGTCCAAATCTCAGCGGAGGACAAAGCCGAGAAGTTCTAAGGGGATATTCTCCGATTGGCAAACAAACTCCAACTCGAATGTCTGGGGGGCCGAGATGATGCAGAGCCAGTGCCACGGTAGCATAGACTGTGTGCAGGTCCAACTTGTACTTTGGGTTGCAATGGCCGGAAGGGCAGACAAACGTGTGAAGGCCGAAGGTAGGTCGTGTATGTCCCACATGAGAACCATCTACGTGCGCTTCGTCGCCAACTAGGACCAGTTTAAGCTTAGGGAAATGTGTTAGTGCCTGGGTGATGATGGAGGCACTCGCCATAACCCTAGCTTCCTCCAGTTTTTGGACGTTGTCGTAAGAGTGCGGACCCGGTGTTGTGTGGCCAAAAAACGCCTATTTACGTCAGTGCCTAATCTATACGTCAAATATATAGTAATCATACCAGTCGGGCGTCATTATCATGAACTGGATCGATGAGGCCAAATTGTTCGTTGCCAAAAACAACGTTTTCGACGTGCCTAGCCAGGTGCGGGCTCAAGGAAATGACTGTAAGAAGGTGAAGGCTGCGGGGGTGCAGGCAGAATTTTATGGTGGTAAAGTAGCGCCTGCCGAACTCAAAGCTTGTATCCGCCTGAAGCCGTTTGCAGGTCAGCTGGAGGGCGAGCAGGTCCCGATCGTTGACCTTGTTGACGATTTTATCGACCAATTCCTGGGGGAGCCGTTGAAGCCCGGAGAGCGGAATGTTTTCCTGCATTGTTTGCTGATGCCGACAATGGCTGGTTGCGTTCCGGGGTTGAGAGTGTTGGTATGAAAATCGAGTGAGTGAGGGAATGGGAGGGGATTTTGTGTTTGGGTCCTAGATTTACTATTTATCATGTCCAAAAATCGAGTCAAAGCTTGGCGCTTACATCGATCGCGCGCCCCACACACGCGCCACCTACTTTCCTAACAAAATACACCTAATCACGGTATCAAATCAGTATATCTACAGAGTATATCAACTCTGTGAGTTCTATAAGGATATTGCCTATATATAACCTACCTATACTAATATTTCTATAGTGTTCTAGGTGGCCTATATATATATTAGAGGATTTTTAGTAATATATTAGGCTTATAGCATACTATATTAATAATACTCCCTTATCTACCCCCCCCCCCCTCTAGTACCCCCCTAATTTACTACCTATAGATTATTAACTTATATATACTTAAATATTATTTAGTTTCTATAGCTTAGATAGAGTACTAAAGAGGTAGTATAGTATAAGTAGTATAACCCTAGATCTATATATTATATAGTAGAGAACCTTAAGTAGTATAGCTTATAGTAGAAGCTAGTATA